>VXBA01004611.1:256186-379675 GCA_013399895.1 Serilophus lunatus | reverse complement strand
GGGAGGGAGGAGAGTGGGGCTCTCTCTGTTGTGGGACGGGGAACAGCCCGCTCCCGCCGCCTCCCGGCGTGTTTTCACCGTCCCGGCAAAAGTTCGTGAGGCGGCGGGGCCGCTTCCCCCGAGGGTGCGTGCGGCTGGAGAGGGAGAGTTGGCACTGACGTTCCCCCTCCCGCCCCCGCTCCTCCTCCTGCTCCTCCTGCTCCAGCCGAGCCGCTGCGAAAAGTTGGCGGCGCCCGTTCGGGAGCGCGGTCCCGGAGCGATCCGGTGCCGTGAGCTCCGAGGGCTCCGCTGCGCTCTGTCCCGGCCCGGCCCGGCCCGGCCGGGGGATCCCCGGGAAGGAGCCGCTGCGGGGCCGGTGCCCGGGATGCCCCGCGGGGTGCGGGGCCGGGCGGGAGCCACTCGGTCCTCGGAGAGCTCAGCTGCTTTCTCTTTGTTTGCTTGTTTATTTATAAGTTGTTTTTCGTGCTGTCCGGAGCAAATAAGCTCTTCCTCGCTGTCCCCGGCGCGGTGCCGCCGGGATTTCCCAAAGGGCCCTGATGCCTCGCCCTTCTTTCGGCAGGGCAGGGATTGGCGGCCGGCACGGAGCTCTCGGGAGGGAAACGGGTCCGCGGGATGCGAAGGAAGGAGCTGGCGAACCGCCGGGCGTGTTCCCAGGCTCTGCCTCCCTCGGTGGTCGGTGTGTCCCGGCTTCAAAAGCCCTCCCTGGCCTCCCTTTGCTGGACGGCAAGTGGGAAATTGCAGGGATATGAGAGTGCCTGTCCCGTGCAGCGAACTGGTGTTGAAGGAAGGCTCTCTGAGCAGAGTAACTATTGGGGAGGAAAAAGTATCTCCATAAAACCCGTTGTTGTCCTCAGCTACTGTATCACAGTCCTGAAATCCGAGCGCCTTCCCGGGTCTTTCTGAGTGGGTGCCCGGGGATGTAGTGGCTCCCACAGAGAAATGATGTCTTTGGAATTTGCGGGGCTAAGGTTGTAGACATGCAGAATCGATTCGTGTGAATGTCGAGGTGCTTTGCAAGAAAGGGTAACTCAAGATAAAAATAAATCCATGCTGGGAAACTGCTGTTACCCTTCTCTTACACACACACACAAAACCACCCTCAGGGACAAGAGCTTTTTTAGCAGCTAGGCTGTCTTCACAGGATGCAAGGAGTGCACAATATTAGAGCTGATCGGGAGGGTCCTTCCCATCCCAGTGGAAAATATGGTGTTAGTGAAGTTGCAGTTTTCTGCAGGAAAGTTCTAGTTTTACGGGGGGGGGGAGGAGAAAAATGTTACATTTTTCTGACCAGAAAATTAAAGTGATGGTTCATGGCTACCTGCCTTGAAAACTTCTGTCAACTCTTCTTGCTTACAGGGAAGAAAGCACATTTTACAAAATCTTTCCCTGAGGGACCTCCACCTCTTTTGGTTTGTTTTCTTTTTGTTTTCTTTTCCATTTTCCGCCCCTTTAAAGGAATTGCTTGGAATTTTCGTTCCACAAAGGATGTCAGAGCCTTTACTTCTTACCCTGAAACACAACTGAACATTTTTTCATAGGATGAAAATTCCAGTATTTGGCCAGCCTGATTCAAAACTTCTGGAAACTTGGGGCCAGATCTTTGGCTTGTACAAACTGGCTAGTTCCATTGTGTTTAGTCCACAGAGGATTTGGCCCTAGTTAATTAATGGTTCACCCGAGGTCATGCAGCGAGTTGATTTTTAAAGCTGGAGACTGAATCCAAAGCTGTTATTATTCAATCCTGTCATATATCTTGAAGTTTACTGCACAACATTATATTTTTCTTAGACAAGCTGGATTAATAAGAGCCAGAATCCGTGAGGCTCTGATTGCAACTTTTCTTAAAAATCATGTTCTGAAAAATCTATTCAATTGTGATCTTGCTAGAAAAGCGAGTAAATATGTTGTAATTAGTGCATAGGTGACACTGACTACTGAGGGAGAGAGAGGCCTGAAAAACTGCTTTTGTTATTTAAACCTTTCTTTCAAAGTACAAAAGCATTTGATTGGCACTTCACTGATTTAATAGTCCATTTGTAATGCAGGAAGAACATTACAGAAAATTTTAGCATTATTTTAAATCTCATCATTTAATCTGTAGGTGTTTAAAAAAAAATCCTCATTTCTAGGAAAAGAAAACTTTCTGATAGCATGTGGAATCTGTGACTAGTCATTTGTTAAAGATATGAATGCCTTGTGTCTTTGAAAAATGAAAAGGGTTTATGAGTCTTAAAATGTTTCTTCTGTGTTGTGTTAGCACAAAAAAATAAAACAAAATAAAAGTCCTTCTGGCCAAGGATTTCATGGTTGCTCTTACTATGTTATAATATTAGGAACGGAACCCTGATCCCCCTAATTTAAAATCGGGGTTGCCAGTGTTCAGACTAAAGAGGAGAACAATTCAGATCCTGGGCAGCAGCAGTGCCACATGTACAAGATACCAGCTCGCTCATTCAATCATCTGAATTTGCAGAGGGGGTCTTTCACCTGTACTTGCATAAAGATGCTTTGTGAAGGTTGAATTTTTTTCTGTTTTACACATGAGGAAGATACAAAGGCAAGAAATCCAACCAGACTGGCTGCACACATTCTTTTCCCCACAATATTTCTGATTTTTAGGGGAAAATAAGATTTCAGAAAGTTCATAAAGTCTTGTCTCTGCCTTCCAAATATTTGGGGAGTGGCTTTGATGCTAAAATATTAAATACTAGAAAGACTCTGAATTAAACAGCACTGAAGTGATTTCCCAATGTCAAAGAGCAGACAGTGACAGAGTTTGAACAGACCTTCTGCCTCCCAGGCCACAGCTGCACCTATTGGCTTCATTGTCCCATTCCTCCTACGCACATGCATGCCTGGCATTGTTTTGGAAATACAGCAGAAACTTGATAATTCAAACTGATGACTTGGAGAGCTACTTGTGGAATTAATTTATTGGGTAAATTAATGACTAGATACGCAGACAGATTTTTTTTTTTTTTAAAAAAAGGAAGATGGTGTGTCATAGTGGATGATTTGTTCTGTTACCTCAAACAGTATGTTTTATTTGTCACTGCATGAATTGAGTATCCTGAAAAATATTTTGTTCTAAATTTTGTAAGTGAAGTCTTACAAAAATCTCAGCATGGTTTTGTCCTTATTATGGAAATCTGTGAGGGGAGTTGGGTTTTCAGCTCTTCAAATGAGGAGTTATAATTTGGGATTAGAAATTAATCCATAGCACCTATTTTATGGCACAGGATTTATAGCATGCCTCAGAGGTTAAACCACAGCCTTAGTTTACTGATCTGTGCTGTAGGCTTATTTGATTTCAGCAGGGCTGCCTGCCTAAAACAAATAGGATTTGATCCTTGCTGGGTAGCCTTGGTCAAATTCCAGGTGGCCCTCAAGACTTACTATTTCCATCTTGGTATTAGAAAATAAGTGTGTTCTTTCTGTTTATTTTTCACAGGGCCTTGGTATTGTTCAGTTTAGTTTGTCATGTGAGGCTGTAAATCCCTTCAAGCGAGGTGGAATTTTAGATTTGCAAACTGTTCCCAAATGATCGCATGTGTATCCTGAAGGAGAAGCCTGTCCTCTAGCCAAGTATGGACAGAACTTACCGAGTTTAGCTCATTAAGATTCCAGAGTGACTGCAGATATTAATGTAGAAGATGCTGTGGGGAAAAATAATTATTTTTAATTTGCTCAAAGTACCAGATTAATGTTAAGTAAGCAGAATTCATCTGTAATTGCCCAAGAAATCTTACCGGCAGTTTAAGCTCTCTGAAGAGCTATTGCAGAAAGTGTGCACAAATCATTAAAGTACTGACAAATAAACAAACAAAAAAAAGTATCTCTAATTGGCAGCTTTTAGTAAACTTTTCTTGTTTATGTAGGCATGCCGACCCTTGTTCTTGGGTATCAGAACAGCTCAAGCAAATCAGAAGGCAGTTCTTGAATTTCCGTGAGCAGTATTCACAGAGGTGAGTCATGGGGCAGAAGGAAATAATTGCCACTGACTGGTTTTCACAGCCAGAGGTGATTTTGGAAGGACTGTGTTGCTTTGTGAAGTCCCATGTTTTTGGCTTGAGCAGGGTTACCAGAGGAAAAAAAAAAAAAGAGAGATTTTGGGGTGTAGATTTTGTGCTTACCAGTATCAGTGGATCTCAGCTTCTACTCTGATTTTACCAGATATTCATGAAAGATGCCTCAAGAAATACCAAAATACAACATTTTGTTATCAGATTTTCTCATATGGAAAAGTTATTATTCTGGTTCTGTAACTGCTTAGTCAAAGAAATAATTACTCCTTCGTTTTTCCTTACTTTTTTTAATCCAATATGGAGTCCAACCAAGTTATTGCTTCTTATATTTTCATGAAAGCATGCTGAAGACTGAGTACTTGTTTACTGGTTTGGGTTCCTGGCTTAAGACTTGGGTCTCATGAAGCTTTCTGCTCTACCACAATAACATACTTGACTTTAGGGAAAATTACTCAGTCTTTGTTTCCTATCTGTACAATGGGAATAATACCATGTGCTGTCATCACAAATATTTGCGAAGGTATGTACGTGCAG
Organism: Serilophus lunatus; assembly: GCA_013399895.1. Classification (NCBI taxonomy): domain Eukaryota; kingdom Metazoa; phylum Chordata; class Aves; order Passeriformes; family Eurylaimidae; genus Serilophus; species Serilophus lunatus. The sequence goes on along the minus strand of VXBA01004611.1, from coordinate 375,116 downwards.
AGTTCTGAAATGCTGCCGTCAGGGTTATAAATAATACCTCAAGTAATAATTTCAAATGGTAGGTGCCAGTTTTTCCATTGACTGTTTGGTTTGACAATAAATGCCAATGTCAGTAGTTTTATAAACTTTGGTGTAGTTTGGGGTTTGCATCAGAAAACAGAAGGTGGCTTAGACATGAATTTCCTCTTTGAAATAACTGAAGTGACATCAGTGGAATTATACAGGAATGATTTTGGCATTGATACTACTGGAAGACATAGTGCTCTGTGAGTGCTTTGGCCTCATACAAAGTGAGCTGTATTAGTAGTACAGGAGTTCAAAACTTCTTTGGAATTTTAGTCTCCTCTTTACCATTTTAAGTTTTCAAGTACTGCAGCTAGAAAGTAGTGTTTCTGGAAGAACTTAGATGTTTCAAAAATGTGCATGCCTTACCCCCAGTACTAATTGTACATCCAAATGACTTAATTTCCCATATGGCCTTTAGCACGTCCGTTTGACTAAAGCTTTAGAACGTAAAAGTTTTAGAGCATTTTTGCAACAAACTCCAGTCAGACATCTAGGCTGCTTTCCTTATACGTAACACTTTCTATTTCCAGACACTGTAAATATTGGCCTTCAGAAAAGCTTTGTGCAGTGTTTACGCACATCACTTTACGGAAGATGAAGAAAGAAGAAAATACCCACTGTTTCCAAAACTGGTGATAATTTTTAACTGCTTGTAGCTTTGCATGCATCTTCTGAGACCCTGAGGCTTTATTTCCACCACCAGCATTGCTAGTTCTGTACACCTCCTTCTCCCACTGATGCTGTAAGTTGCAGTCACTAAGCGTAACTACCTCAAGGTAAATACTGAGCACTGTCAAAAACTCATATAGAAGTTATGGCCTTTAGGTGTAGTGAAACCAGGGCAAATTTCTTTGGAATAGATTGGGAGTGCATGAAATTTGGGCCTCTAGAAAAGTTGTCATTCTTCAGTACTTTTAAGTGTAACAGAATGAAATTAGGGACTGAAATGGCGGGTGATGCTGCTCTTCTGTTAAAAGCATCAATGTCTGTTTTGTTAAGCTATTTTCTGTTTCATAGCTGTAAAGTAAATAAATAAAACCTTTGTGCTATGTAGGTGGAGTTTAAATGTTGAGTCCAGTTTGTCTCCAAAAGAATTTGTAGGGCTTCTCCCCCATTGTAGTGCATGGATAACACCCACTGGACTCAATGTGAGGGTTTTTTTTATCATGTGGCTGAAAAGAAGGGTCCCTATTTATAGCATTCAAACGTTGGCAGGTGCAAGACTGGTGAGAAACTTCAGTCTCACACATACAGGCTAGTTGTTTAGGAGAGTCTTCTACGTGGTGGTAGCTGCTCTTAGCTGGGCCGCTAGAATCAACAGCGTTGCTCAGTGGCTGTCTTCTTGTTGAGATCAATCAGCTTGTATTTCCAGGAGGGTGTGTAACGAAGAAGGGCCTGATGGTGCTGATTGCAGTAATATACTTAGCTATGGCAGCTTTAGCTATTATTTATAGAAGTGCTAATTATATCAATAGAAATAGCAATATTAATACTGTTAAGTGTCAGAATCCACGCTTGACAGCATGAACTAAACACAGCTACTGTGAAACAAAGCAGCCAGCTTGTCTCCCTTGTCAAACCACCAATACGCATTTCAGGAAGAGTACACACCCACCTTAATTGCTTGGGGTCTCACCATTTTTGCTCATCTTGTTATATCACTATCATTGCAAGCTGAAAACTCACAAGACCGGCTGTTCCCATGAAGTGTAGACTGTATTCAAAGTCAGTCTGGAAAATTCAAACTGTGACTAAAAGTGTCACAGTGGATTCCAATTTAAAGCTGTCATTCTACAATGCTGGAAACTGCAAACTGTCTTGAAGTTTAGAATCTGACCCAAACTTTTTTTTTTTTTTTTTAGTTTGTGCTCTACCACTTCTTGTTTACAAAATAGTTGGTGAGGCCTCACGTAGATTTCAGTACCCACAGTACCTTCAGACTACATTGTAGCCAGACTTAATTGGCATCCTTTAAAGGGCAGAAATCGTACCAAAAAAATAAACAAAACTAAAAGAAAACAAGAGCATATTGAGAGTTATTGTCTGGCTGCTTTTTTAACATTTAAAATGTGCTTGATTTCCTGTCACAGCTCTTGTTACATCTGCCTACCTCTTGTGACAGTGTTTTAGACTGACTTCCCACAGGAGCTTACAAATCAAGCAGGTTAATGTCTTCATTAAAACTGAATAACAGTTTACTTTGGGAAAAAAACATATTAAATATTTCAGGATATTGAACACCAAACTACTATTAAGGTTTAACTAATGCATTTACTTTGCTGACACTTGCTCTCCGATGGGACGTGTAGCTCAAGTTAATGTCACTCGAAGTGATGTTTAAGACTTCATGAGAAAGTGTTTCCAACCCCTTCTAGATGATTTTACTCTAATTCTATCACTCTCTACTTGAGAAAAAGTTTTAAATAAGTTATTTCAGCAACTTGCCATCCTTATTTTGGAAATGTACTGGGTATAAATGTCTCCTTTAGAGTTTTAAATAATCCTTTCTATGTCCTAGATGCATGTGGTGCACTGTGTACAGAGTGACAGGCTGTTGGCCTCCAAACATTCAAAAAATGTTCTTAACATGCTTTGCCTTTGGGAGGAAAATACAAGGATTGTTGCAAACAGAAAAGGTTTGGGGTTTGTCACCCAGGACTGCGAACCTACCTTAAGATGTGACTGATTTAGTGGATCGTGAGGATAGAAAGGGAGGCACACGGCCAGCAGGTCAAGGTTTCTCAGTTGGCAAATGCTGGTATTCTGCGTGGGCCGCTGTTACTGCAGAACTGGGGGGTCTGTGTCTTTCTCACTCTGTGCAGAATCCGTATGCAATGATGCCATGTGGGATACAGGGGCATCCCATCAGTAATAGGAATGGGGTTTGTTTGGGTTTCTTTTGTTCATGTTGCACTGCAAATTCTGTTGGTGTAATTTGCTTTATCAGCTCTTTTGTTTTTGTTGGGTTTTTTTTTTGACCTCTTCACTTGGCAATCCTACGGTTTACTTATCTATTATCAGTGCCATGTCAGACTGTGATGCGTCATTCTTTCTGGATCCGACTGCAGCAGCATCCCAGTACATGATGCAATCAAACAACATTCCTCCACTGGCAGATTTAGACCAATCCTTTTGAAGTTTGTTAATGTATCCAAAATCAAAGCCAGTTTCAGTTCTGCGCTGTAAGCACACTGATACTTTGTGGTAACCTTCCCCACCGTTGGCCTGTAACAATCCTGGAATTCTTCTGACATCTCTTTAAACTCTGTGAACAGGTGATCTGTGAGTAAATCTCCCAGAGGAGTTACAAACTTTCTTGAATTATTTACATGTACTGTAGGAATTCTGTCTTGCATTGCATACTGGACTGATTGCATAGATGATACAAACTAAATGATGCAGGAAGAAATGGAGGATGTGCCTAGCACGTAAAGATATGTGTGAGTCTTATGAATATATTATATAAAAAATAATTCCCACTGTAATGCTGTTGGCTTTATCAGCATTAACTTGAGGAAAGAAAATTGCCCACAAAACTTAGGTTATAGCTATAAAGAGATCATTGAGAAAGATGAATGGCTTTGAAAATAATTTATGCAATAGGACAAAAATAAAAAGCCTACTTTAACTACTAGTGGGTATCTGAAAGACGTCATTGCTCAGTGGTGGTGTTCTGGAAATATAATGAGCACTAGCCTCATCTCATTTGGCAAACATGGTAATTCACATGGTAGCGCAGGAGATAATTAATGAGTGCACGTGGAATATGAATTGGTTTTTATTTTTGCTCATGGTCACAATGCATTTAAGTTTGGTAGAGTAGGAAAAAAGTAGTTCGTAGTTTTACTGGAATAAGTCTGTGGGGCACTCCACTTTTTCAATGAACAAATACAGACCAATATTTTCTTGAATTTACTTGTCATACACAGTTATTCAGTATATTGTCATTCACTCCCTTTAAGTGGTTCCACATGCCACATTTTTGGGAAATATACATTTGTGATTTAAAAATAAAAATTGTTTTGCCTAGTCCTGACTTGCAGGATAAATAAGACAGATCTGGGTTTGTTACCACAGTGGATGAGTACGTGTACTGTCACGGTGCAAGGGCATACTTAGGTTCATCATTTGTTTTCTGAAAGGCCTGGTGGACGTTTGTTAAGGCTTTGGTTTTTGCTCCAGTAAAATGTAACATTTTGCTTGAAAGGTGTCAACTTAAATGGAACAGGTTGGCTTAAAGTGAAGTTAGAAAACAAACAAACAAACAAGGGCTGAGATGAAGAGAGTTAGTAACTTTTTCAATGTATTGGTCATCTTGGTGCTACATGGGACACACTTAGCCAGTCTTGCTGTCCTGCACCTGTTCTGGGAATGCCATTCACTTGGGCTGAAAATCTGGTGCTTTTTACCAGCAGTCCTGCTCCTGGAAAGCACAATAACCTGGACTTGATATGATAAGAATGCTATCTCCAGTTTCCCAATTAGTATTAATGTTATTTGCATGTGTGTATTCTTACAGAAACTAGGGAATCTCAGATGAGATCCGTGCCGCAGCCACTGGCCCTGGGGATTTTACATACTGTAAAACAGAAGCGGTGCCTGAGGAAGCTAATAGTTAATAAAGCAAGTCAGGAAAAAGGTGAGGGAAAACAAATGTTAGAATTTCCACTGTTGTGGTTGCAGACTAAGGCGCAGAGGAAAATTAGGTGACTTGATTGGGATAATCCAGGGAAAGGAAATGGAGGTTTTCAGCGGCGACTAACTCCCACTAAAGCAAGTATGGGAGTGATGTGCCAACCTGCCATTTGTGCCTTTGAAAATTTCCCCAGGGAGTCTATTGTAGAGCCAAGCACTGAACTCTGATCTTCAATCCCCCACCAGACAATCGTTCCTTTCTGCTTTAAGTGTTTTTAATTGAAAAATACCATCTGAACAGTGTCTGTAAAAAATTACTTTTCCTCAGAACCTCCAAAAGAAAAGCAAAATGATGTGCTGCAGCAATAAATTAACCAGTGATCAAAATAAAAATCACAGTCTTGTTATGAAAACCAGAATTGGTGGGTAAATACTGTGAATTTATGACACCGCTGGAAAAAAAATACATTCTGGTGAATGCTAATACTTTTAGAACTAAAGATACTTGGTTTAATTTTTAAACTATTGAGATCTCTTCTAAACGGACTTTACATGCAAAAGCTACAAATTGTTTAAAAAAACAAGCAGAAGTTCATCCCTTGCATTTCTGCAGGCACTATTTATATCTGTGTCCGTGTTTGTTTCAGAGAAGAGAATAAAACTGAAGTCCACATGACCCTATCCTACTCTCTCCAAATAGCAGTAACACTTTTCCTTTCATATAGAGTTGTATGTATATTAACTCACACATTCTCATCACTTCATGAGGAGGTAGACTCTCTTCCCATTTTTCAGTTTGGGAAACACTGGCAGAACTCAAGGTTATACAAATCCAGAGAAATCGTGAGAGTCAGATTACACTGCTGGAGTGACCCATGTTCAGGCCACTCCAACACGTCCCCTAATAATATTTTACAAGCCTGAGCCATCTGTGTGTGATGAGATCAGAAGTAAGGAAGTCTGTAGTTGCCAAGAGGATTTTAGCAAGCAGAATTGTACAACTACAAAGAAATTCTACAGCATCAACAAAGGAAGCTCAGAGAAATATTCACACTGAGCTCTTTTCGACTCTTTAATTGGAGATTGTTTGTTTGTTCTTGTAAAATTTTGAGGGTTTGTTCTTCCTCTTGCACACCTAATTGTTATTGACCATATTTTAAGCTTCAATATACATTATTAGAAGTCTCCAAAATGTCTAATCCCGTATTTTGCAAAAGCAAGAAGATACTATTTCTGATGCATCTCTCTGTGCATTTGTAGGGGTAGCCGACCCCTAGATCTTGGCTACATCCCAGTGGTTTGCCTGCCTTCCCCTCACAAACATCACACACACAAATACATTCTCAGAAGTACCCCAAACAAGAAACCTCCCAAGAATTCTCCAGCCACTTCTGATCCGTGGAGTTCTTGCCATGCGTAGACCTCAGAGTACTAAGGTGGGCTCATTCCTTATGTCTTCCTGTTTTTATTAGGTTTAAAATGAACTTTACAAAAAACCCAAATAAATACAAAGGATAGGCCTTTCAAAAGCTCTCAGCATCAGTCATACTTTTCTCCCTTTGAAGCCAATCAGGAGTCAATTGGAGGTGGAATTTTGCCCACGCTGTGCATTTTCAACATGTCCAGTCACAGCCTCTCCCCAGAGAACCTGTAATCTTACAAAAGGGATTAATTGATTAATGCTGAAGTTAATCAATGAATGTGAATCTTCAGCTCTTCAAGAACAGCTCTGATTCTGGAACAGAAAGCACCTTGAGCTGCTGTTTTGGTTACTATGGGTTAAGTTCTATTAGGCTTTCTCCCAGTTTGTTTTATTAGAAAATGGTATTTATTTGACTGCGGTATGCTACCTAAAATTGTTATAATTTGTTTCTTTATTTCCATAAACATTTCTGTGTTTATTTTGGAAGAGTGGTTACTTAAGGGGAAAAAAAAATCCAACAACGTAAGCTTAAAATATATTGCTTGTCTCCCATATCTAATTTTCTCTTGTAATCAGTCTATATAATTTTCCTGTAGCAACAATCTAAAAAAAAAAAAAAAAGAAATAAAAAAGAGAGGGGAAAAGACACATTAGAATCTATTTTCAGGATGGCATATCAGACCACACGCACTTATGGGGTAGAATAGATTTGTTATTTTGGGCAGTACTGTGGAACTTATGAGAAGCTTTCTTTTTTTATACAAAGTTAGTTCAGAGAAGATTAAAGTTTATTTCAAACTCAGCATATTTGACCTCAAGCATCATAAGAGTCATGTAGAATTGGCTCATGCTATTAAATTCCTACAGCGAACTCCATAATAATGATTAATTTCTTTCATAAACTCTCTTCATAATTAATACAGGTTTCATTGTGGGCACTGCTATTCTCATATTGATTATCTCTACAATTTAGATTGGACTCGTAAAATGATGTCTTTGTTTACTCTGATGGCCAGACATTTATTTTACTTGGTAACTCTCATCATTTGCAAACTGAGCTGGGGATATTGCTACCAAAGAAATTACAAATATTTCAGACCTGTTTCATGCAAGAGCTGGGATAATTTTTTGGCACCTGAGATTAATAATACTTTGGTGTTCTCTGATGCTTCTCATCTGAGAATCTGAGTTCTTTATGAACAATTAATTAAGCTTTTAAGATACCCTTCTGAAATAGGGAAGCATTAGTATCCTCTTGCACTGATGGATAAACTCATATTTAGAGATGTTGACAGACTTAGTTCGAGTCACCTGCCAAGTTGTCTATATTCAAGTTGAACATAACCCAAATTTGCTCATTACCTATCTTGTCCTTCAGTTGTGAAGAGTTTCTTTCACCTGACATGGTAATTTTTGATATGGCATAGTTCCTTTTGGCAAAATAGGCATTTTAAAAAATTATAATCACTGGGTATGCTTTAGCTGCTTGAACAAGTTTGGACTTTTCTTGTTGCTTGTTTCTTTTAAAAATAATTTAGTTTTACTTCTAGGAGTCTTTCATAAACTACAGTTAAATCAATAAACTTCTAAGACTCTAATAATCCCTTGTAAAAAAAAACGACCCCAAACTAAAACAAAACATGACTTTCACATTTCAGACAGACTTCAGGAAAAGCAGCTTTAATGAGAAAAGCAGAAAATAATGAATGATGAGGTGGAGATTCGAGTGTATTGAAGGTAGAGCCACAAACCAGATTTTGTAACATTACTCTGTACCCTTTATACAATGTTATGCAACAGGTGAATATTTCTCTTGGTCACTCTTGTGTACACTAGCAATGTAAATCCATCTTGTTGCAATATTAAAGTAAACCCTTCTCATAAAGCTGAGACATCTCAAGGGTGGTGGCAGTATATTTTGTTTAGTTCAGTTGCCCGGATTCTGAAGGGTCCTGAGTCCCACGGGAGCTGCCGAGCTGTCCTTGTTTTGTTAACTTCAGAGGATGCCAGGGGAAGCTGCAGTGATTGGCAGAAGGTAATCTTTGGGAAGCCTCGGAGACAAACAGGAATTCCATTTTTTGAGCTGAATTCAGCCATCCTGCTTTTGCCAAACCTACAAGCAGGGAGGGGGAAAAGTGGATGTAAAAAGCAGCACGTATATACATATTAATACTTGCAGTACAACATCCCTCATGCCTGAGGACAATAAGTGCAACTGAGGACATAGTGAGGTTTACAACAGTACCTCACATGTTGAGATGCTTTATAGTCCCCCCTGTGAATAGCCTAGCAAAAACCATATGTGAAATATAAATATACTGGGACTTAAAAATGGAGCTGCATTCCAGCCTTTTAAGTTAATTTTGTAACGTGCTGCATCTGAGGGCTTGATGTGTGTTGTATCCAATGCTAGCTGAATACTGCTGGGCTTAATAAATGTACTATGTATTTGAGACACTAGAGAGTCTGATGGAAGACATGAAGGAAGAACAAGAAGATGGTGGGAAGAGTACATTTTTGTGAAAGACAAATCCAGTTTGAACCAACTGTCTGCGTGCTTCCTTTGGTCCGAAGGCAACAATGAACTCCCGTTGTCATGCTGAGTCAGTTGGCAGTGACTCACTTCATCAGTCTCAAAATTGTCCAGCATTTCATCAGGACTGGATTACACAATGGGTTTTTCCTTTTCCCCCTTTTTTTTTTTTTCCCAACACACTTTTAATATTAATAGGCACGTAAATCATCTGATGTTAACATGTTTCCTCATTAACTTCTACTTTTTTAATTATAAGATTAATAATCATACAACTTCCCAAAGAGGGAAATACAGTAATCCCAGATCTGACTTGAAATTCTCAAGGAAAAACTTTCATAGTTGTGTGATTCTCTCAGTTAAAAATAAGTTAAAGCCTTTTGTTACTTTCCACAGGATATTGGCATAGCTAACATATGCTCACAATTGTTCAGCTGAGGTATGTGTTCTCTATTGGGCGTGGAGAGAAAATTTGTATGTGGAAACAGCAGCCAACATATCAAAGTTGAATTTTCTCCCCAGCATGACTTTTTTTTTTTTTTTTTTTTTCTGCAAAGGCCACTTGGAGAAAACACAAATGTAGTATTTTATCCACTGAAACAGCGGATGCAAATGGTGTGATGTGTTTTATGGGCATATTTATCCTCTGAATACAAAAACTACCTAAAATGTGAAGTGTAATTAAAAAATAAGAACATCTTCATGGTCTCTGTAGTCTGTGAAAAAATTTGGGTCTATGAGGCTTTTTATCTAACTCTGCATGTCTATGCACTTCACCAGATTCTTTGATTTTAGCACCTACGCTGTTACACAGTTTCAATGAAAGTGATATGAAAAAACTAAAAATGTGTAAACAGTGATGGTGAGCTAGCTGGACAGCAGTGCATCTGTTGTCAAATCCAGCATTTCTAAATTCAGCCATCTTATCTGCCCTAATTTAACATCTGTATTTTCCACCTGCATGATTAAATTACTTGTGTTCTATAAAATCCATTTTTTAATTGCATATTTAGGGCAAAATATGAAGCTTCAATTTTTTAAGATTTGAGATGTCTGGAATATGTTCAGTGCCCATCCCAACCCTGACGTCCTATCCTATGTTTAATCCCATCCGTCTGTGTATCAAATCAGTCCTGGTGGCTATGAAATGGAAAGCTTCCAAAAGTCTTTGAATAATTTTTTAATTTTGTTCTTCAGTGGTTCTAGTTCTTTGTTGTTAATTAGATCAAACCACATTTTCCACTGAGGCTGTAATGGTAGTGTCATCAGCCTGTAATCTGTCAAGTCCCTCTGAAACCTCCTTCAGCTGCTTTTGTAAATTTAGTACCTCTCTGTAAAGTTCCTTGCAGAGAAAAATGTGTGCTATTTTTTGATCAAAGTCCTTCTCGTTCTCAGTGCAAATTTCGAGACACTTGTTGATACAAACGTAGATGCATGTGCTCCTGAGAGGAACACTAAATGTCTCTGGGAACTAGGAGCACTTTTTCACTCAGGTTACCCTTTTTCACTAGAACTAGCCAGCCTGCTGGTGATAGAGATAGCAGAGTGATTTTTGTCTTTAGGCTCTGTAGTACAATATTGGAAAGTTTGGCTGTTACTTTTTCAGGGTGGCTGAAATGCAGCACTGAGCAGGTGTATATCAGAAGCAAAAGAAATAGTTTTGAACATTTTTGTTTCAATTTTGTTTTTGCTGTCTAACTAAATAGTAAAGACATCTTTCTCACCTATCTCTGTTGTTGGATGGTGTCTTCATGATGATTTCCATTTTGGTACAGAATTAATAGCAGCATGCAAGGACGTTTATTTCATCATCTGTAAGCTAGTGGCCATTAGAAGATCATTTGTCATGTTGAAATAGCCAATCTAATTTAGTCACTGTTGAATGCTGTTACTTTTTCTTTTATTATCCCCCTGTTTCTTCTCTTGCAGATTCTTATAGTGGACAGCTGAATTTACAAGTCTCTTAAAGAAATGTTTCAATCATTGCTATCAATTGCTCCTTTTGTGTTCCATTGAAGGAATTATCATTAGGAAAAAATAAGGTTGCATCTGTCTTGCTAAGCAGAGCTTTTTCTTGTAACATAATCAACTCGTAAGCTTATCTCTGGGTCTTCAAGACACAAAGGTGTCTAATGTTGAAGAGCATCCAGGAGGTTTGGAACACAGATTTAAATCATCATTAGAGCCATGTTTAATAATGATAATGACAGCATTAAAACATCTCACTTTCAGGATCATCAAACTCATCAGAGTTCTGAGTCAGTAATTTCACTTAACAGAACATCTCATCTTGAAAGGTGTGCAAAAATGAATTTTCTGCACTTTTTGATGTGGATATGAATTCATCCTAACTTCTTGAACAATTTTTGATAATGCCTACACTATACTGTTAAAGAATTATCTTGGGTTTTCTATTACCTTCGTGCATGCATACACTTGTTGCTTTCTTCAACTTCTCCTGAAGTCAGAAAAATGAATATTTGTGTGTGTGTTAGCTCCAGTTTGTAACATTGATCTCCTTAATACTAACAGTAGAGCAAAAAGCCTGCAGCCTGGATTTAATAGTTAGGATGGAAAACCTGAGTAAGAGCATTAGCTTTTGTTAGACCCTTGTTATAGAATACTCAGACTACTTAATGGCAGTCTTTATATACTAAAAATATTGTTAGCTCCTGTTCAAAACTTGCTTCATTTATTACTTTCTTATTAGCATCAGATGAAAAATTACTCCATCAACTAGTGGCATCTCTCACATCAGGCCCTGAAAGCATTGCTTATTCCCCATGTAAGCAGGAAGGCAAAATGTACATTTTTTGCTGTCCTTCATGAGGGAAATGAGAAGAGCTACTCTCGTCACTCTACCGCTGAGTTTTAGAATGTTTAAATTTCTCATTTGTCGATAGAAATTAGAGCCTAATTTTTCAAGCATGACCTGTTCCTATTCTTTGTTATTTTCATGTAAACATTTCTAAGTGTCAGATCCTGAATAGTCAGCACTAATAGGAAAATGCCACTGGATTTTTTCTCTATCTGACATTGTAAATATCATGTCTCATGGATTCTTGGCCAACCTAGATACAAGCAATCCCTGCAGCAAAATGTAACACCATCTTCCTTGGGTCTATTGTGAGGGTGTGACATCTTGGGCCAAATGTATTTCTGCTTTTGAAACCCCTCCTAGCTTTGTCTGCCGGGGCTTTATTCCATCAATCACATCTGTGTGAGTTTTGGTTAGGTTTTTAAATGGAAGGGCATGAGAAGCACCTCTCTAAAAGCCAGTGTTCCTCAGATGCTTTCAGTTGTTGAAATTAGAAAAATATGCTAATTTACCAGTACCATACAGTTTGTGCTGGTTTTGTCGTACTTAGTGGTCCTCTGTAGTTTACTGCCGTTTTTTGCCTCTATCTTTTTCTTTTTCATTTGTTTGTTTGTTTTTTCAATCTCTCTAATGGCTGCAAAGTAGTATGCATCTATGTGTCAGTAGTGTTCAAGGCCAGATTGGATGAGGCTTTGAACAACACGGTCTAGTGGAAGGTGTCCCTGCCCAGGGCAGGTGGTTGGAACTAGATGATCCTCAAGGGCCATTCCAACTCAAAATATTCTATGATTTCATTATTACCCTCCCTGTGCAATCTTAGATGTAGTTCTGGTAAATGAAAATCTAGCTATCAATTTTACAAGTAATAATTTAAATTGTTTATTGACATTTTCTCAAAGATGCAGGTGCAGATGCTGCTTTAAGAAGAAAGTCTTATTGGGTATTGCAGGAAATTTCAAGAGGCTTTCTGTGGGTTGAGAGTGTGGCCATACAGGGGGAATGTGTAGAGTTATATCTGTGTGGGATGGTTTGCTCTTTATCCATCAAGTACTTCCTTGTCTCCACAGGGATGGTCTTAGGTGCTGAGGTCTCATCAGAAATTCCCAGGACTTTAACTGTCTTGACTACACATGAGACAACCAAGGACTGAAGGGCTAAGTTAGCAGGAATGAGTTGGGAGTATGGATGCGTGCTAAGAGGAGAGGGGTTAAGGCTGCAAAGCAACCATGGATTTTTACTGTACTTTTAGTCATATGCCACAATCCACAGCTCCTCCCAACATATGCAGATTTCTATGATAAATCCAAAGACTGCAGCTATAGGAAATTCTTTTTTAGCCCAAACAGTATTACCTAGGAATTTGTTTTTAGCAGAAAACACTTCAGTTCAAAGTGACATCTGTGATATTAGGGGTTCTTTTGGCTACTCCTAAAACACTGGAATATTTTCTGGCCATTTAATTGTGACAACGGAGTAATTCAAGCTACAATGTTTCACTTCCGTCTTTATGGTCTGCCTTTGCCACAGTTTTCAATAAGCTTCCTAGTCTTTAATCTACACTTCTTTTTTAGCTGTTAGAAAACAAACTGGAAATAATCTTCTTTTACTCTAGTAGAAAGTCTTTTTATACTCCTTGAGGAGAATGAGATAACTTTATGCACTTTCCCCTTATTTTATTCCCCATTTTGCCTGTCTTGTTCCTTGATGGCTTTCATTCTTCGATCAATTCCATCAATTTTAATTGGAATTTTTCTTCCTGTCTTCTCTTGTGATAAAAAGATATTTTCAAGTAATCTGTTTCTTTGGGCCCAGTGGTAAAAGGGCTGTCTTTGGGAATTTGGACATCTATTTTCCATTAAAATGAATGGAATAAAGTGTTAGTATCTTGCAGGGATTTGAACACCTTTGAGCTACTGTGAAGCAAGTGTTCTCATTCCTCTGAAAGTGAACTCTTGTTGTAGATAAGGATGGATAGTCTTAAACTTTTGAGACCTGTGGATAGTGCGGCAATGTGCATGTGGGTAAGACCTGTAAGTCAGCTTTTTGGTTTTTATTTGTCTTGCACATAACTTTTCAGACAGGAGTAGCTTGTAGTTATCCCAAAGACATTCCACATCATTAAGTACACAACACCAAAAATTCATAGAAATTGTTGTGTCTGCTTCAGAAAATGATTTATCATATTTTGAAACAGGGATCAGACTGGGCTGACTTTTAGCAGTGTGGTAAACTGGTGGTTTTGTTCCCCGGTACTTGACTTCTTGTGCTCCAAAATTACAGCTTTAATTTAGGATGTAAAAAGCTCGTTGCTTGACTGTGAGGTTCTAATTAAAGATTGCATCAGATGTGAGCTGACACTTGTTTATTTCCAGTCAGTGTCCTAATACAAGGAGTCTTGGATGTTTGATGCAGTGTTGACTCCGAAGACTATTGACATTCACTTGAGTGCAAAACTATTTACTACTTTATAGGGGTTTTTTTTCAAGAAATAAGACGGGAAAAAGAAAGGAGATAATCCTGTTATGTAGACCTTCAGCATTGTCCTATTTTGATTCTTTGAGCACAGATTATTATTTAAATTGAAAGAGAAGTTTGGGAGAGTAATGTCCCATAAATTCCCTTCATTATAAATCCGTGGCTACCTTTCTTACCCTATTTTTAAACTGTGAGCACTAGATGTTTACATGGTGCCTGAGCAACCAATCCCAGCTCTCGTGACTGAGAATACCTGTGTGGCACCAGGTAGCTATTAGCAAACAGCTCACTCACAGTTTGCCCCCATAACCCCATATCTGAGAATCACCAGTGAATCTTTATGGTATGTTGCAGCTTTACTGTAGGAATCCCTAGGAATTTCAGGTTGAAACTAATTTACTTATTCGATTGGGTGCTTGATATTTATATGGGAATTTCTATCAGATATGATTTTCATCTCTCGCTTGGTGCCTGGCCCACAAATGGTCTCCTGAAGCTAGTGAGACTTTCATTTAGCTGTAGTGGTAGTACCTTTGTTTCTGAAATAGAAAGCTTAAAGGTATACTGGCATTCATGAGTCTAACATCTGTGATGTTATCACAGTGTGGTAAGAAACAAATGTTGATGCATTCTGAGACTACAACAGAGAGTAGTTAAAGTTGTATTTGTATCCTTATTCTTACCAATATTTTGTTGGCTTCAGTGCAATTCAACAAATGGAACAGTAGGACAGCACAGTACCAGTTAATATAAAGTTATCTTTATTCCAACTTCTGTTTATTTTGTTGAGTTTTTTAGTTGCATACTATCAAACGGTTTCAAAATGTGACCTCTGATTTTGAAACAAAACAAATTAAATGTTAGTTAGTACTGATTAGTGCAATGTTAACATTGATTCTTTATTTACTCAAAAATCAGGAAATTAACGTTCCTCTGACAAACTTAATTATGTCTAATTGCACACATATTACAAAGGGGATCTCTCATTATATAATCATAGATAATCCTGGTAGCAATACCAAATCATACAGTTCTAGCTAAAAGTTGCAAAGAAATTTATAGAAAAGGAGCCCTTTGACCATAAAATAGTATCTGACTTGGGCTCTGACCAAAGAGTAGCATTGAAGTTGGTACACTTTGTTTCTATTATATCATTTTGAAAATATTATGTGACCTTGTACTGTATGTTCTAATTCTGTAATAAAAGACTCTTTTGTTCAAATACAGGCAAAATAAAAGCGTTGTTTGTCTATAGGATACCGAAGCTTGTTTCTGTCAGACTTATATCACCACTACCCTCACTAGATCACCCAATTTTGCTAGATTTGATTGAAAGAAAGGCTCTTATCGCTATTCTTGTGTAAAATAGGACACGAGGCTTAATTTTCAGTTAATACAACTTTTTGCTTAGAATTTATTTTGCTTTAAATAATAAACTCTCTCATCTTTTCCTTACAAAACGAATTTCAATTAATATTTCAGGAGAAGAAATGCACCTCTAAATGTGTCCTTTAAAACAGCTGAGCAAACTGTGTTCAGCTTATCAAAACATATTCTTTAGGCTAAACTTAAAGGACTAATTGGAACCAGTCTTGTGTAGTTTTTTCTAATAAGACTTAGCTTCCATAAAGTAAAAAAAAAAAAAAAAAGAATTCAGACCTGGACATTGCTTTTTTTAATTACGTCTAGTGTGTCTTGCTTTTTATTCTTCAGAAACATCTTTGATTAAATGTCTCAAAGCTGCTGAATCATGCCCATGTTCACACACACAAAAATCCCCATGAGGTGGTTTACAAATAATCAAGGTTTGTGAAAGTGAGACTTTTATACTTAATTTTGGTGACATTACTGCTAGTAAAATTTTTACATCCTTACTAGTGTTTCCTGTGTGTTGGATACAGAGGTCAACAGTTAAATTTATTATTCTGAGGCTATCAAAGATAACCTTTGCTTGATGTTTTACTTATTTCCATTTCTCTACTGCATGGTCTCATAATATTTAGTTTGCCTCAAACCAGAATCGGGTACTTTTTTCACTCTCACAGGTCAGTTGGGCTAAATGCTCCCAAGTCCCTGTGCTTTATGTTTTCTGTTAGGTGGCAGCAGAATTTTAGAGACATATATCCAGAAACACTAAATGACTTAGCAGGAATTTGGGCCAACTGAAACTGGGTCCTACAGTTAAATTTTGGTCTGAACTGCTTCAAAGTCGAGATACAAGCCTAAGAGGTCTGAGTGAAAGTCCATCTTTTTCAGTAACTTACAACTTCAGTCTGCCTGGTAAATGGCATTGGTTTAGCCTTGCCTAGAATACATGGAGAAAAATCTCATAGAAGAACTTTTTCACAATTACCTTATTTGAGGAAAATAATCCTACATCACTGAGGGGATGTCATGGTGAGGTATTAAATGAATAATGGCACTTAGTGTTGCTCCTTTCAAATATTAAAGCGTTATTGTACGTGCTATGATTTATTCCTATTTTTAGTCATATAGGCTTAACTTTAAAATAAATAAAATTCTAGTTTTAATAACTGCATTAAAAAGCACTTCATAATAGAGATTTAAAAAAAAAAATCCCTGACTTTAAAGATAATCACACAACTTTTAGAGCCTACTGAAGAGGTTTGGGATGTATGAAATTTCAATGTTGTTCGTCTCTTTTCTGTAGAGGAGTTTTTTGTCCACTTCATGTATAGTCAATCAAATAAATGTTAAAGTATGAAATTTCTATCTCTGTACATCTGATGCACTTAAATTGTATTTTTGTTTTTATTTTTCCAGAAGCAGCTATTCATTTGGGGGGCAGTACTCTCAGATGTGAAATTCTAAACTAGGAGATAATTACCTCTTGAATGAGTAGCACCTTTGAAAATGCTGACATAAATATTTTCCATGTAGAATGGATTCATGCTGATAGGCTTATGAAAATATTCAGTTGCACCCAGAGGGTAAAATAACAGCTTCCAAAATATTGCTAGCGATGTGTCTCACCTTTTTTCCCATCTAGATCAGATCTTCATTCATGATAAACTTACTCCATGTCCACTGCTACAACAATAAGTAGTGTTGCTGAAGTTTGTTTTGGTTTGCTGGCTATTTTATCCTCTACTATTTAAATAGAGTAAAAGTAGAAGTATTGGCCACCTTGAGCTTCAGAATTTTCATTATGGTTCGTGTCATACTTAGCAATCAAATCCTCTGCATGCTCCTTAACTTTCTGGGACAAAAATAGAAATCTTTGTTATCCTAGTTATCTGGTAGAAGAGAGTGATGAATGTGTGGTCTTGACTCATTTGTTACCCAAGCTCCTTTCAGATGGTAAAACTACTTTTTAGAATTTGTTGCGCAATTTGGGATGGATTCAGTATGGATTTTCATTAGTAAATCATCAAATTTTTACTCCTTAAATGTTGACTAAACTGCAACATGACTCTTCATAATAGAATTAGAGATAACCTTTGGGAACCATATAGTTACATAATAGAGGGTGGACCATACAATGCAGTAGGCTATGTAACAAGATCCGACTTCATTGTAACTCCACAGCCTGCATGAGGGCCTTGCACATTAGCTCAACAGCTAAATTAGTCACAAATGGCCTGCTGATGCAAATAAAGGTAATATCCCAGCTCTGTAAGTGGGGAGGATGAACACATACATATCCAAGGCCACACGTCACTCCACCTTGTTGGGTGCTAAGTAATTGCAACACAATCTGCACGTTCAGGACAGAAAGCTAATAAAACATCAGCATCCCAAGTGTGTGTGCATGTGTGTCTGAGGACTTTTTGTATGGTTTTGGTTTTTGCATTGGAAAGTGATATGTTGATATGATACTGGTCTTCTGAAGTTGATGAGGACTCTCGGTCCCTGTAGGCGGTGATAGATATACACCAGTGCTGATGAGTATAAAAGCAAGGGATTGGCCTTGATGGGACAAAATTCATTATGTTGCCAGATATCACTGCTGCAATTTACTGAGGTAATGGTAATATTTTACCCAACACAGTACTAGAGTCATGCAGTGCTGAGGTGTCTGACATGGGATGACTATGGAATGGAAATGCCATTTTGCAGCCTCTGTGCTAAGTGGCCGAAGGGCTCTAAGGGAACAGTCGTTGTGCAAAGTGTTCCTTTACTGAAGTGCAGGCAGTGTCATCATAAAGGAAAATGGGTATTTATGGTACTTGGTACATACTACTTGCAGACAGATTTACACAATTCTATTGAAACTGTTGGAAACATATCAGCTGTGCATCCAGTTTATTATTCAGGACATTCTGAGATTAAAAATACCAAAACAAAACAACATTAGAAAAGGGAGTTCTGGTTCAGTAAGTGCATCCCAGTCTTGCCAATCAATTGGGCTGACTGAGAGACTGATCCCTAAAGGCAGCAGAGCCTGAACTTCTGATCAGGAGAGGCCAACACTGAATCTCACTTCTATTCTCAACAGGTGATTAACTCTTTCCTTTTACTTTATTATCTGTAAAATGAGAATGACAAAAGTTTTTTGCCAAAGGAAGTTGTGAGATTTGATTTGTTAATGATTATGTGCGCCTGAACTATGGAATGATGGATCAAATTTGCTAAATTAAAAAAAAATATTACTTAATTGGAGGTCTGGCGTTAAGTAGTGATTGCTGAGATGGGAGAACAATTGAGATTCTTTACATATTGAAAGCCACCAGAACTATACTGCATTTCTCCCTTTCTATCCTCAGCATCATCACCAGTAAATCTGCAGGGATAAAGAGCTTTGTGTGGTCCTTCTACATTTTTTGTTAGCCCCTGCTGATGGAAATCAAACATACTGTCCTCCCATTATCTTCAGGTTTAAAAACCCTATTTTTAATCACTTCATACAGGTACCTAATTTGAATCAGCCTGCCACGCTGCAGGACTCTTGTGCTTTTTTAATTGGCATCTTTCTCATTACATTTGCACAAAGTTGCAGAGACACTGCAGGACACCAGTAGAGACATCTGAATCACCAATCCTGTTCGGCTGGCAACATGATGGTGTGATATACCAGGGGAGTCTTGGAGATCTGCATATGTGGTTAAGGGACTAAGTGGAAGTAATCAAGTTCAGACATGTTGCTGTGAGTGTTTCTAGGTCCTGCTTATACCATCTGAAACAGAAATGTGACAGAAATTTGCCTGGGATTTTTAACAGCAGTATGCTCTTAAACCAGCCTGTTTTCTAAGAACAGTTCCTGCCTGGGATTCTGGAAAAATGGAGCTCCCAGAAAGTATTAATGGAAGTGTCATAGAGCAGGTATGTGGAGTACATTAAAACCAATGTGTTAGCCCACCACAGGGATGGGCAAGGTACCCAACCAGTTTATGGAGTCAGTCCCACTTAAATTTCTTCAGAATTTGAAAATCAGCCCTTAGATATCTGCTGAGAAGCTAGGTTTTGTTTTTCTGTTTTGTTTGTTTGGTGGGTTTTTTTCCAAAAGAAGTAGCTCTTAGTCTCAGACATGGTTATGTGATGCTGTGACTCCTTTTCAGTTTTGGCTGCCAACAAGATATGTCTAAACTGAGCATGTTGGTGTGCCTGGAGACATTAAAAGGAGGGGAGAGACTAGAGTAGTATAGAATATGTTATTTGGCACCGAAGCACCTTTGTTCCCTCTCAGTCCATCTCAAGATTCATGCAGAACCTTGTAATTTTCAGCAAAGTCTTTCACAGTTCTGGTGGACAGTTTGGTTTTCCCTATCTCTGCCTTTCTGCTGAAGATCAGTGTGTTCACAGGGCTCTGCAGCTCCCTGGGAGAACTGTAGATGGGTGCTCCTGATGTACCAGGCACCAGAATTTTTCACCTGCCTTTATGTGCTAGTATTTTTTTTCATTCTTTTTAAGTCTTTGCTAGAGGGATTTTGGCTCCTTTGCCTCCCTAATGACAGTTGGTAGAGACTAACTGAACTGAGAAGACAAGTTTGCCGAAAAAAACTCCAGGAGTATCACCTACTGGGTAGACCAGCATTGCCTGTTCTGACATTCAGGGTGGATACTGCAGACTTTTACTATGGCAGCTCTGAGCCCTCTGTTCCAGCCTCTTTCTTGGAGGGTGACTCCATGTGTGGCATAGCCAAAATTTGGTGCCTCTTCCCTGGGAGGGGTACAGTCCTGGGCACATGACAAGAATTTGCTTGCTTTTATTGAGCATTTTGAATCAAGCAAATGGGCAGCTTTATGTTAGCAAAACATTAAATCGGGATTCTCAAGTTAAATTACACCATTCAGGTTTTTTGGGGGCCATTGATGGTTAGGATCTAAGTCTAAGAAAGACTTTCAGGCAAGGAACCAATTGTGCAGATCACATCTTGTGGGTTTTTTTCATTCAGGTCAGACATATATTTGGATTTTATAAAGATTGTGGCTATTTTGATTAATTTCTGTTTGAGGACCAAAAGTAGCTTAAGTTGGAATCTACTTCATATTTGCTTTCCAACAATCTCAAGGTTTGAAAGTGTTTGGTTTAGTTCTATAGTTCTACAGGTACACAAACCCCACGCGACTTTGGAAGGGGTGGCTTTGCGTTGCAGTTTGGGTCTGGCTCTAAGCATTGCTGTAACTGAATGGAATTTGACTCAGTTCTAGTGTTCTTACTGAGCTTCAGGCCTTCTCAAAATATGAGGAAATTTGGCCTTTGTTCCTTGTTCAGATGCATACATGACATTTCTAGAAAGTTAGAGGATGTAAGGATCTAGATGCCTCCCAACTTACTGGTTTTGGATCTGGATCAATTGCAAATAAGAACGTTTTTCAAACTTAAGTGTTTCCAACTCAGTACTCAGATTTCAACCTGAATGTCTTAAATCTGGATGGTTCAATTCTGTATTTTATCCAAACTTGGTACATTTTGAATATCTCTTCAGATTTGTATGCATAATGTTGGTAGGATCAAGGAATTCATATTAGTTTGGGATCAAATATTCCAGAGTACTAAGAATTGAATCTGATGTCTTCATTTTGGTGTAGATCTAGTTCTCAAATTTTAAATTCAGAGGCTATTCCTATTATTTGAACTGAATATAAAGATATAAAAAAATGTGATTTTCATTAGCTGGCTTTGATACAGGTCTCCTTGATAAAATATTTATATTTTTCCCATAATATTTGCCATTGTAAACTCTGAGAGATGCCAGGCTGAGATGGGAAGACTCTTCACATATTTACAGTGCCATCTACTCATGGAACTACAGTTAAGTCTGTTTTACAGATGGAAAAACTGAGGCAGTGAGTGCTCAATTAGTACTTACATGGCCAGATCGAGTTACCACAGTTAGAAACAAAGTCTACAAATGCCCCTTCTGCTTTCCTGACCTTACATACCCTTCAATAAGGTGATTATGGTCATAAAGTCCAGAGAAGAAAATATGTAATGTGACTAAATTTTTGCAATATATATTTGGAGTAACTTGTAGAGCTGCCTTTATGTATGCCAGGTGTGTATGTAGCTAAATATTACAGAAGGAGTTGAACTAAGTCACCTATTAGACCTTTTTACTCTATATTTTACCCTAAGGTAGGGAAGGCTGCATTTTGATAAAAACACTAATAAAAATGAAGCTTTTAAAATATATTACTTAATCCAGCTGTATTTACTGTACATCTGAATGAAAACAGAATGTTTATAAGCGAAATACGAAAATATGTAGCATCTACCAGTGAACAAAACTAATCAAATTCACCAGTCACCAGGCTGGTTAATATTATAAAGACTCTGTGAATCATGAATATCCATCCAGCCTGAGGGTACAAATCCATGAATCTAGGGAGTTTACCTGTCTCTCTTAGTCAGCAGGCTATCCCTTTTCCATCACTACAATTTAGGCATATATTGCCTAATAATAAATGTGATAATAAAAATGTATTTTGAGAAGCAGGATGTTGTAATAGAGCTTTAGATCAAAAGTGAGATTCATTTTACTTAATTTAGCCAACTACAAGCTAGCTGCCTAGCATAATCTAGTTGTGTAGGCTCTCTCCTCAGTGTGGAGAGAGAGAAAAAAGCTGAGATGAATTGCTTTTGGGAGGTGCCTGTCTCTCCACTGACAATAGAGGGAGCTTACACAACTGGCTTAGACAGGACACTTAACTTTTAGGTGGGTATGAGTTACTCCAAGCAAATTTTGTTTTGCTCTGGTAAATTTGGGTTCTCATCTGTTTTAACACTGATTTACAGCATAACCTTGGGAATATCACTTAACTTTTCCCCCATCCTCTCCCCTTGGACTCAGTTTCTCCATCTAAAAAATACCCCGTGGCTGAAGTTCTTGGAGAAGCTTTGCCAAGGATGAAATGTTGGTGTAAAGTGTTGTTTTCCTGCTCTTGCTGCTTTCACGTGCCTGTAGTTGTCATTAAAATCAACAGAATTTTTGTGACAGCATAAGTTTACGTGTGATGAGAGGAAGGGCTGAGTGCAAATTATTTTAGAAGCAGCCTATATCTTCTTCAGATGTGACAGAATATTGTAAAAATAAAAATCTAGTAACTGGTTGCACGTATTGATTTTCCCATCTTTGCTTCCCCTTCGCACCTTCCCTCTACCCGTCCGTCCCCATTCCTCCCCCCCCAGCAAAAATATATAGGGAGTGGGGAGAACGTTCTTCAAATTAGACCTGTATTTTAAATAACCTTGGCCTGTTTGCAACTGGGAAAATGTTTTTTTACTTGAGAGATTTATTTCTGTCCTTGTAACACCATGTACTATATGCATTGCACCTGTTCAGACATAAGCACAGCACATTATTATAGCTGTAGGGGTAGAAGCTTCCCAATATATATTTTTGAAAGGAGGGAATGCTGGGGAGAATAGCCCTCTCTTTTCAATTGTTTACCGAGCAGTCTCTTAGGAAGTCTTCTTCCTCATCAAGATCAATTTTCCCTGCTCCCCTATTGTCTGGGGAAACCTATCTTCAGGAGCGTCTTTCTTGAAAGATCTCATGACTTTAAAATCATCAGTGGGCTTTGTGTAGTCTGCCTGTCAAAAGAGATATGTTTACACCTTCCCTGCATGTGTTAGAGCTATAAGGTTACGGAGCAGAATGGCTGATACGTTCCGACTCTTCATGCTAATATGCACAAAAAAATGTATTTATGATAATCATATGGACTGTCTGAAACAATGCATTCCAACATCCTGTAACATAAATAAGAAAGGTGGAGCCTGCCGGCACCGAACTGTTTATTTGCCAGCAATCCTGCTCAGCCCCGTATACCTTTTCTACGCTGCCTCAGCCTGGCAGTATTGAACCTGTTGCTGCATTAGCCGAGTTGTATTTTGCTAGATAGGGGAAGGAGGGTTGTCTGCTGTCTGGTAGGAGGGCTTTGTCTGTGTGCGCCTTTCTCTCTCTCCCTCTCTCGCTCTCCCTGTCTCTCGCACTCTCGCTCGCTCTCGCTCGCTCTCTCTCGCTCGCTCTCCCTTTCCCGTCTCTGTGGTTTGTAAGGTAGGTTGCAGTGTGTGTATATACACAACATCAAGAGCAGGAAAATGGACTCATTAGGGAGGCAGGCAGTCATTACCACTCACACTGTACTTCCAGGGAGACAGCGACTATGAGGAGACAAACTGAGGACTGGGGAACAAGGTNCCCCCCTCGATTTTTATTTAGAGATGTAAGTTTGCCAGAGCTATTTGTTAGCTTAAAATTCGGAACATCTATAGAAGGCCTTACCCTCTACAAATGTTCCCCCCCCACACTTATTTAAGGGTGTGCCCCCTTATGATTCACTTTAATTACTTTTTTTTAATCACGAAGGAAACAAATACGTTTGTTTTCCAACACTAGTTCCAAGTAAATCAATATCTTTCACTCTTTTAAAACAGCCCTCTCTGTATGTTTGTGGGTCTCCCTGTTATTTCTTTTCTGTTTATGCAGTTCCATCTGTCCGTCCATATATCATGTTCTCTTTATTTACTGCTAAATGAGGTTTTATTAGTATTTGCCAATGACTTTTAACTGTAATGCCGGTGACCAGGGTTAACGGTGACTCTCTTGTTCTTTGTTTTCTATATATATGCACACTGTAAGTTTAAAGTCCATGCTTAGCATCCAGTAAATAAAGGCAAAAAAAAAAAAAAAGAGAAAGCAGGTTCCACTCCTCCTGACAGAATTTTTATTCAGAGATTTTGCTGTTTGTCTGTTTTGTTGTGGGGGCAGAGGGGGTTAATTTTGGTTATTGTACATGTACTTTTTCCTCCTGGATATTTTTAACATCTATTTTACATTATTAGTGTTTTTCCAGTTTCCTTTACTAGGGAGAAAGGAGACGTATATTGTAACTTTTATGTTGCTCATCTAATGTAACATTATGGAGGCATCATTGGGTTAATAAGAATCCAAACTTTCTAAGAGGGAGTTTGTATCCTTGGCTGCCCCCCACCCTCCCACTTTATGCATGGTTATGCTTGTGTTTCCGTGTGTACTGACGGGGAAGGGAGGGGGGAAGGGAATAGATATTTTTTACAGTGGTGGCAAATTATGAAATCTATCGAGCCATTTTGTCCAGAAATAGTAACTATTTATTTACCATTTTTCAGTCCACAAATATGCTGCTTATTTGTAATTTCAGACATTGAAGCTTTTCTCTGAATTAATGTGTTTTTTTCTTTCCTTTTTCTTCTTCTTTTTCTGGGGTGGGATTTGTGATGCATTTCATAGCCCATTTAGCATTGTTGAGTTTTTGGAGCTCAGATTTATCATGGGTTCTAAAGACTGCTTAAACTGATCCATTTGAAATGGTCTTTTTATCTGAGCTCTTTTGAGTCATTTCTGTTGGAGAGTAAAACTGCTACTCTGCTGNTTGAGAAAAAAAAATTCCTTACTTGTTTGAAAAAAAAAAAAAAAAAAAAAAAAAAAAGGGATAGTGGAAGTGAGTTACATAAAATGTTCTGGAGAATCGTAAGTAATTATATAAAATGGACGCTGATCAGTGGAGGTCTCTCAACAGTAACAATCACCTTTTTTAATAGAAAATTATTTATTTAACAGCAAGAGGCGGACTTCTTAAAAACATGCATTAGGCCTTCCTTTTAGCACAAAGAAGTCCATAATGCAATACTCCTAACCCACCTGAGACTGCCTAGGAGATTCTCCAAAACCTTCAAATCTTTTGAAATGTTTCTTAAAAATCCATTATTTTGCAGCCAGAAAGAACTTTTGCTGCCAACAGGTTTTTTTGCTGTTGTTTGAGGTTTTTTTTTTTAATCTGTCCTTTAACTTACGAGTCCCCAGTTTCGACAGAAGTGCCTCCTCGCTGAACAAACTAAGTTAATTGAAATCCAAAGCAGCAGATCTATTCACTGGCACTACAACTACAGAAACTATTTGCTCCATTTTATTAGCAGCTTTATTTCCAGAACATGAGCAAAACTTTTCAAGGTTTTATATATCAGTGTGCCAAGGATTGGTGGCTCATCTCTTAGCTGGGGAATGACATTCATTGTTTACTATCTTTTTTCCTACTTCTTTTTATTCAAGTTTCTAACTTAATATTTTGTTGGTAGACTTTAAATGTGTTTACTGCTTCAAGTGACCTGTTAACTGCAGCGAGGTATTTCCTCCCCTCCTAAAGTTTGAATCTTGAGCTTTGAAACTCACCTTGATCGTAGAGGGGATGCTGAAGTTATGCCAAAAATGGAGGGGTCTTAAAGGTGGAGTTGCTGATCACTCTAGATGGTGGTCAGCCTCAAGTGAGGCAGCAGGAGTGTTAGCAGCCGACCTCCTTGTGGGATGGGTGGTAGGTTTTCAGGCACCTGTCATTTTCCCCTGAACCAGTGCAGGTGTATGTTCCTCAACAGACCAGATTTTTTTTTTTATTTTTGGTAGGAAAGCACACAGACCTGTCCTCAGGATTCTTGCACGCACAGTAGCAGAAGCTCAGACTCATTTTAATGTTTTTGAAAGACTTTAAAAATTACTGTAAGATACCTCTTGATTTTATGAAAACTCCAGGCAAGAAGAATTCAAGCAGAGAAAGTGAGTCAGAGTAATAGAAACATTTTTCATTACCCAGTAAGATTTTTTTTTTTTAATATTAAAACCTTTTTCACTAGGAGGATGTAATTTTCTCTGAACTCCAAGTATATTCCAGCCAAAAAAAAAAAAAAAACAAACAAAAAAACAACCAACAAATCTTTCAATAGCACAAAGTCCATTTGCAATCTGGATACAGCAGCAAAGGGTAAAGTATGCCTAAGTAAACTTAAATCCAGCATATGGTGATGTAGCTGGAACTCGGGGAATGCCAAACCTGTTGGCCAGGGGGGTTAGGACCGAGTGCTGTGCGGGGCAGTGCAGGGTGCTCCGGGTTGCCCTGCTCGCAGCGCGGGCAGCTGTGCAGAGCCGAGCTTGCGGTGCTGATTGGGTCACGGTGTGCTTTATTTTAGTGTTGGAGCAGACAGTTATCTAACACACCCACATGAGGAAGTGCTCTGGAGCAGTTATTTCATGCTTTGCCATGCCCTGTAGCTAGAGTAATTTTGGGCTGACTGGCATGTGTATATGCCTCTTTCACTCCTCTGAGACGAAAAGCAGTGCTGTTGGGTTTTGTGTGTGTGTGTTTCTGTGGCGGATTTTTTTTTTTAACAGGACCAAAAATGGGATATAAGTTAAATCCAAATACCAAACAAATACCAAGTCAAATTATTTTTAATAGCAGAGGATTATGCTTTTCTCTTAAAGGAGGAAAAAATATCAATCTTGTTTATTTTGATAAAGACAGTTGTAGCAATTTCCTGTGTTGAATATATCATTATTATAAATATTACTCACAGTTTTCCTATTTTCACATTTTCTTCATAGGCCCATCTTACTCATAAGGGAAAACAGCTGCAGAATATTAAAAAAAATGTAATATTATTTATATAAAACTTTGATGTAAATAGGGAACAGTGTCCCCTGCTAGAGAATTCTGTGGGATGGCTTACAAATCCCATACAAGAGAGATTACAGTCTTAGATAAATTGTTATTTAAATCGTTTCAAGAAAACCCTGTTCATTTTTGCAGACCATAGGAGGTTTTAAGCAGAATAATTTGAATAGTAGTTCTGTCTAGAAATTGATGGCATGCTGTGGCCTTAAAGATTTTAGTTGGTTTCACTCCTGTCTGTTTTTATAGGACTTTTTTACACTGCGATCTCTATGGTGAAGAGCTTCTACTGAAAGAGATTCATAAATGTTAATGGAAATTTAAAGACTGAAATTTAACTTCAAGTTACTTAGATTTTTTTTTTAGCAAAACTTTTAGGAAATCTAAATCCTTTATAAATGTCCTTTCTCCCCCCCCTTTTTTTTTTTTTCTTTAATGAAATAATGCACTGGAAATAGTTACTTTTAAAGAATAACTTGTTCCCTCTGTAGGGTCTGACATTCGTGCTGGGCAACAGAGGGAAAATGATGGCAAATCAAAGGGAAATGAACTTCACTGTTCTTGTTTGGCCCAAGAAAATTCAGAAAGTAAACAAACAGTATCAACGGTGAAAAATAACTTGGATTTTTATTAATCTATTTATGCCATACACCAAATTTTGAGATACTTTTGTAATATCTGTACAACTTTGACTTCAGGAGATTTTCTTAGGTGTATTAAACTTTCAGTGAGGAGTGAATAAAGGCAAAGGCTTTGGTCAGGTGGTTTTTGCTTTGATCGAGTTGCCGATATTCTTGGTTATAATTTATCATAGAAGTTAATATTTAGTTCTAACGGCACTGATCCAGTTCTCCTCTAGTAGGAAAATGGCATCTCAGAATGATTAGTGCTTATGACTTTCATGTTTTCTTATATTTTTGTACTTAATCCTTCAGCGCCACCAAGTACTACGACGGCATTTTGACCACCCAGTGCTGGCGGGAGTTCTGTTTGCAGACGGGTCTTGTAAAATGGTCACCAGAGGCACAGGAACACGCACCACCTCCTTCTGCCACAGCCACTGGAGCAGCCAGGGCTGCCAGTGCTGCGAGGCAGGTCGCTACACATCCCGGAGGTTGGCAAGAAGGAAGATGTTCAGCTTTTAACTTATGCAGTGAAACTGTGTATCTTGAAGTAGTTAAAGTACAGGGGTTGGAAATCGAGCTAATGGGAGAAAGCTGTGTTTAAAGAAAAAAAATGTTGTTTCTCTGACTGCTGGGTTTTGGCTTTGGTGAAATGAGTGTGGAGAATCCCAGCCTGTTTGCAATGGGGCAGATGTTCACCTCACAGAAAGGCAAGCTGCTGACTGCGTGGGCACTAGGAGGCACTATGGGAAGAAAGGCCGTGGACTATGGCAGAACAAAGGCTGAAATCCTTTCATGCCAAGAATGGTCTCATCCCATAAGTGACAACTTGCCCCAGCAGCCCCTTGGAGGGCAGATTTGCCACCTGTGGTGTACTTGTTGTTATGAGGTACTATGCCTTGACATC
The DNA here is from genome assembly GCA_013399895.1 of Serilophus lunatus. Classification (NCBI taxonomy): domain Eukaryota; kingdom Metazoa; phylum Chordata; class Aves; order Passeriformes; family Eurylaimidae; genus Serilophus; species Serilophus lunatus. The sequence continues at coordinate 346,748 of VXBA01004611.1, read as the reverse complement.
TTTTGTGGCAGACACGTATTTTAGCAAAAACCAGCCCTGCCTAATCCAACACTGTCAGTGTCTTTAGGACTTAATTCTTCCATACCTCATGTCATAATCCTTTCCTTGTGCTTTTCTGAAGTTAATGGACACAGATCACTAGGTAACATTTTTTGGCCAGCTTGCACAAGTGTAATTGACAGTACAAAGGATGAACCAAAACCTGTAGGGTCTTCCAGAATCTTTTAGCTATTCTCAAACCGATGGCTATAAAACTCTGGATAAAAACCAGGTGGTAACTACAGCAAAGAAGAAAGGAAACCTGAATAGAAAGTGCCTCCAACCCTCTGCAGAGCACCTGTAGGAAATCCTTTGCAGAACAGACGTGGTGCAATCCTGTAAGATATACCTGTAGATGACCTCTTAATGTGACACTTTCATAGTGAATTTATCTTGAGATTTTGGTAGAGCTAAAAATGCAATAAAGTGTAATGTGTCACTTGATTCTGAGGTAAATACAGTATGGAAATTACTGATTTCTGATATTTTTTTCTCTCAACTAAAAGACAAGCTTTCTAATATCTTTCTTTTAAAATCATCAATAGCTATGTGATCCCTTGAGGATACAAAAGTAGGACTGGTACAGTTGCCTCATGGACTTCAGAGTTGTCCTTTCAGCCGAGTGAAAGTTAATTATTGATTTCTCTTTCCTCCCTAGAGATCCATATGCCTTTCTTTCTGACTAGAAAGTTAGTGTTCACAGTGCAGGAATTTGAGAGCAGTTATCGTGTGGTGACACAAGATTTCTTGGGCAGGATGTCAGGAACGGGTAGGATGGAGGTTGACTTGGGGAGAGAGTGAAGAAAGAAAAGTAGGTAAAAGCTTATGTCCACGGTCAGTTTTTGTGGGGTGGACATAGAGCCTATTTTTCTCCATGGCTTTTGTTCCTAAACTCCTAACAGTTTGATAGCTAAGTGAGTCCCAGGGGTTAGTGAAAGAGGAATGCTGAGAATAAAAACAAAACAACAACAAGAAAACAATCAAAAAAATCTCATTGTTTAAGCACAAACACAAGAAAACCATGTTTAATTGCTGATGTGCTCCCTCTGCTGGTTCTCTAAAACCAACAAATGCTATTCCCAGGAGACCAGGCCACACCCTCTGGGACACTGACTGACAAAAATTGTGCCCAAATGAATGAGCTCTCTTGCATCTAGCAGCATTAACAGCAAAAGTTAAAGTGTGTTAAAACATTGTATACCAGGGGTGATTGCTGAGAGGTCCTGAAATGTTCAACCCTGTAATTCAGCCTTTTTTGTTTCCAGTCTTACTTATATTTTGTAGGCGTTCCTTTTCCTACGATTTCCCAAAGTTTGTATTTTCCATTATGCTGCGGCTGCTTCTAGGATTTTTCCCATCTGAAGGAAGTTTTATCAAATATTCTCATTGATGCTTTTAGTTTCAATTTTAATGCATGGAGTATCTGAAGAAACCCTAATGTAGCTTAGGCTTTGGCAGCTTCCAATTCTTTCTGTCACTGTCAGTTAAATCTGCTTGTCAGCTTTATACTGTTGTGCCCACTTCATCCTGTCCTTTGGCTTGAATGCCGGCTGTTTTTTCAGGATACTCTTGAACATCCTTCCTCGTGATGAATCTGTATTTCTTTTCCAAACATAGACTGAATTGTTTAATATGTTCCCTACACAGCATATTTCCCCAGTAGATAAGTTTTTTAAATCCAGCATTTTGCACTTTCATGCTATGAGACTATGTCAAGTCCAGGATAAGACTGAGTATTGGAGAGAACAAAAACAGAATATAGAATATCTGGAATGCAGAAGATTTCTGACATAGTAATTGTTTAATAAAAGATTGTCCTGTGTTGCCTGTTATTTTCCACCTATGTGGACTGTCATGTTAAAGAACCTCATCTTCCAGCTGTTGACACGTCCGTGGGAACCAGCTGTGAAGACTGTTGCAGGACTGGGCTCAAGTTTTCCATGTAGAGTAGTGAAAAGTTTCCTTTCCGCAAGTCTCACATTTCCTATCTAGGTGACTGCTTATTAAATCTTTATCCAGTAGGGACAATAAACTAAACAGCTTGGTGGGTAGCTAATTGTCTGGAGGGACTCAAGCCATGTATAAATCTCCTTTGTACTCAGTACATTGACTCTCTCTGGCCTCATCGCTCTCTCTAGTATTCGTTCATTTTGAGATGACTGGAATATAACACAAAGAAGAGAATCCCTGGTTCTTCTTTCTCAAAGTCTCAGAGGATAGTTGTAGGCTGATGCTTCATTATTTCCCTTTTACAGGCCCTGCAGTTTAGGAGCCCATCCTCCTGAAACAGTGCAGGGTACTGGCCCCCATGTGGGCAGTCACAGCGGAGACAGCACTGAGACCTCATCACCCTCCTCTCACCAGACCCCTGGACGTGAGGAATTGTAGCAGAGGCTGGCATCTGTATGATAGCTTGCCATCCTGCTGTACCTGCTTTGGGGATAAATAGAGAATACAATGCCTGGGGCAGCCAATCTGGCACCTTTTGCTAGTGCTAAACTAATACAAGTGATTAGAAGCGACATGAGTTCCCAGCGAAGGCCCGGCCTGTCCTGGCTCATGGGTGAACCGTTTGAAGTCCAAGCCGTGTTTTGTAATTTCCAGCGTTTCATAAAAATGCTGCTTTTATTTTCCTATCCAAACGACAGCCAAGCTTTGAAAGCTTCAAAGCTTGCTCCAATTGGATAGAAAAAGTGTTTTTAAGATGGCGACATTTCCTAAATGAGCTGGTTCCTTCCGAGTTATACCAACTTCAAATCATTTATTCACTAAGTCTGTCAGGCTCATCCTGAAAGATTTCACTACTGTGAAAGCAGCTGCTCCTGAATGAGATTAAAAGCCAGTTGTGCTTTTACAGAACAGTTAGCTATGTAGAACTTTTTGCTGGACAAGAGAAAGCTCAGTTATTTTTCCCTGGTGCTGGGCATTTCTGAATTCTGGAATTAACTTGCTTTTTCTTCTCATCTCCAAGTCTCTTTTTATATGGGACTGGATCCCATTTCAACTCTTTCTTAATACTTCTATAGGTCTTTTTTTTTTCAACCTGTGTACAGAGATCTTAAATATTTTTGTCAGCACAAAGTCATAGTGCAGTGTTAGAAGTTGTAATGAAATTGCAGTGCAGTCTCTACTGTATGCAAGGTATTGGTAAGGATAACCCGCTCATTAGGGAAGCAGGACTTGTAGTCTGTTTCTCGTTTTCTGTTGCTTTCAACAAGTCGCTTTATTTCTCAGTGTCTCGGTTGCTTGTCTTAGGGACAGGGATAATGATGTTTATCAGTTTCTGAGAGTGGTTAGGAGGGCGTTAGTTAAAGCTATACTAGGGAGTTTTATCCTTCCCTCTTAAGTCTGTGCCTTGTTATCAACCTGAAGTGCATTGCAGCCTCTTTCTTTCTGATGGCTTTGTTTTAGCCTCCTCGTGAAGTTTTTGAATGTTTGTGGTCTTTCATTAGTGTGTTAAACTAGAACTGATACCTGAAGTCTTGGGGTTTGGATTGTTTTGCTTTGTTTCGTTTCATTTTTTAACAAGTTTTTACCACATGGAGATTAAGACCTAGCTTTACCTGGGTAGTTTGTATGACAGTAACTGTTCTGCCCTGATCATGCAGGCTGTATTACGTTGGATCTCAGGTGAATTTTGCATATGTTTTTAGCCATGTACTTTCACAGCATTTAGCCCTAGGCTGTCTTGACCAGACTGCTATGAATAGCTGAGCTAGCTCAGTTAAAGCTGTCTCTATGATGGGGTGAGAGCCCTCTTGTCTAGATCACCTCCATATCCAGCCATGTGATAATTTATTCTGCTACCAAAATTAATTTAATTTTCATTCCACATCTTTTGCAGGTAAAAAACCCTTGAAAACAAGTTTCTGGAGTTTTCTGGTAAAGTCTGGTTGTGCAGGAACACAGTTTAGTAGACTGTAGGCTGTTTTAAAGAGTTATTAAAATCCAGAGTAATGTTACTATGGAACATTGGCTTCAGTATGGTAGAAGGATACAAATGGAGCATTTAGAAGGGAAGTTTGTGAAAAATGTGAGCAGCTACATGAAATAAAATCTGAGGCGCAGGCAGGGGGCAGAGCTGTTCAATGAAAATGAGGACAAAAAGTCTGAACTTCATGCAAAAAGGGGGCTAACTTGGTCCCATTGACAAGAGAGCGAGAAAATTTTAGCAGCAGGACTCTGCATGAGAAGGACCAGAGAGAGGTGGGACGCGGCCACAGCCCTTTCCTTTTTCCTCATGAGCAGTGAGCTGGAATAATCATCATACAATAATCATCTTCAGAGGACTGTACTCTTGGGATAAGAAGTTCCACATGAAATTTCTGAATGTCTGTGTCTCTGCTAAAATGTTTATGAGTCATATTTTGCCCTCTGTTGCATTTATATAAAAGTGGACCAATACCATGAAATTTAGGAAAAACAACACTGAAGCAAGAGCTGAATTTAGCTTTGTATTTCTAGCCTACTGGCTGCAGCTGGCACACGTCTGAAGCAGTAAAGATGATGCATGGTGCTCCACAAGTGATTTGTGACAAGGAGACAGTTTTCTTTAGGACAATACTGCTGAATTTGACCTCATTTTTGCTGTGTTAGATACTGTCTCCCTTGTGGCAGCATACAAGGGTGTATTAATAAGATTCTTACCAGATCTCTCCTTGAAATCTCAGTTTATGGAACTGATGAAAGGGCTTACTTTTACGAGGTGCTGGTGATTATTCTCATAATGCCCAGGCAAAGCCTGAAAAGAATTTAACGTCCAAAAAGATGCCTTTTTTTTTTTCTCATCTGCAAAGGTTTAATCCTGAAACCCTGTGTGATTTCTTTTGTTATTGTTGTTTTGTTTTTTAAGCCCAGAATTACACACAGAATTAACAAGGTTGGAAAAGACCACAGAGATCATCAAGTCCAAACTTTTACCTAACTTAACAACCTATCCAACACCAACTCGTCTTCTAAACCATCTAAACCATGTCACTAAGTTCATCATCCAACCTATCCTTAAACACATCCAGGGATGGTGACTCCACCACCTCCCTGGGAAGCCCATTCCAATGGGAAATCACTCTCTCTGTGAGAAAGTTTCTTCTGATATCCAACCTAAACCTCCCCTGATGCAGCCTAAGGCTGTGTCCTCTCGTCCTGTCCCTGGGAGCCTGAGAGAAGAGACCGACCCCCGCCTGACTACACCCTCCTTTCAGGTAGTTACAGACAGCAATAAGGTCACCCCTGAGCCTCCTCTTCTCCAGGCTGAACAACCCCAGCTCCCTCAGCTGCTCCTCACAGGGCTTGTGCTCCAGCCCCTTCACCATCCTCGTTGCCCTTCTCTGGACACATTGCAGTAGCTCAACATCTTTCTTTTGTTTTGCTTTGTTCTTATTAACCAAAAAAGTGAGCCACCAGTTCTGTCTAAGTCTTTCCTAGGCTTTTTTAGATGAAGGATTGTCAGATGTACTTCAAAACAGAAAACAGTTACCAGCAGGAGGAGGGAATGCTCACAAAAGGTACCAGGTCAGTTTAGCCATAAATAGCTGGTGATAAGAATAAACAGCACTTTGCATTTCTGAAGAAACTTATTCAAATATCTTAGTGTTTTATGAAAGTAGTTAGTTTAGTTTTGCTTAATTCCTGTAGCTGAATCAACATTATTATTTCCATTTTTTAATCAGAAACAATAGAGTCACAGAGAGAAAAAGGAAGTGAGGCCTTTCTTTCTTCCTTCCTCAGTGTATTGTACATGCAAATGGGAGCTGGAAAAGTAAAGACCATATTCCATGGGCAAAAGAAGCTCCAATGATTCTTGGCTATATTAAAGACTGTTAGGCTTTTTTTTTTACACCATTGTGGTATTGTAACACGAGCAACTTCTTTGGCATTGAAGTCTTACTTCCACTTTCAGAATGAGATACAAAGACCCTACAGTAACTGGAAATTGATGCCAAGTACACTTAACGTACCAGCATATCAACAAAATATTTAGTAGATTTATTGTTTTAAAATCTTTTTGATGTTTTATTTGCTGGTTATTTATAATTACTGTCTTAATTCAGTTAATGTAACTTCAATTTTTTTCATTTTCCCCCAGCTGGATTTCTTTCAGTTGGATATATCCTAATGAGTTCCAGTGTTAGGTTTGTCCAAGAAGTAGATGTTAGAAAACTGGACAAGTCTGTCACCTCATTTGTACAGTAATAATCATAGAGGAAAGTTATACCTGGCTGAAATACCTAGTGGTGTTGCTTGAGTCATTAAATAGTCATCAAGAGAAGACTGGAGCTCCCTGCCACATAAAAAGAAAATGTACCTTCAAATAATTACATTGTTCTAAACTTCTTGTATATATGTCTGCTGTATATGCAATGGCTATTAACCTCTAAGAACTGCAATATGTAAAAAAAGAAAATAGCCTCTAAGGGTTCTGTGGACACAGGTATTTAAAGAGGATTGTTACTTCTCTGTTTGAATTTGTCAGTGGAGGAAAAGCGTATACAAGCAATGATGGGAGCTTGTAAGTACTGGATCTGGGCAGAACAAAGGTGTATTGCTGCTGAGGTGTCTCTCAGAGAACAAACAGTGGGAGGAACCGAGTTGCTTGGACTTTCAACCTGAGAACTGTGCAATGAATAGCTGCATTTAACTTCTTGTTACTTGAGAATGAGATTCTCAAGATCTTGAGATCTCAATTCTTGAAAACTTGCAAACAAGTTTTGGGTTTGTACCACTTTCTAATATTTTTTCACTTCCCAAGAGCCAATTTTAATGTCTGTTGATGCTTAGAAGACCAGATTGGAAGGACCGCAACAGAAAGTTTTATTAGCCAGCACAATTAATACTTCCTTCTTTGAAAGCCAAATTCATCTAATGTAGTATGTTTACAAAAGAAAACGCTGGAATGCACAATAAAGTTTTCCTTTATCAGAGACATATGGACTTGCCATCACAGGATATATTTGTGAGACACTATAACAAGGAACACTCCTTGGGCATGTCTCACATTTCAAGGGTTGAAGGGCAAACTGGATGAATGTCCCTCCCAAAAACTGGATGAACTAGCTTTTTCATATGCAATTTCCAATTTCAGTAATCCTCAAGAAGCTTATAAAAGCCAGGATGGAGTCAGTAAAACCTTGTCTTATTAACCTCCAAAAGGACACAAAGGGGTTTGGATCTCAAGGCTGGTCTGGATGCCAAGTGCACCTCTTAAGTACTCTCATACTGTCTCAGCCTGCTCTAACTTTTTGGCAGACACAATACAGTAAGGTTCACAAGTAGATGAAAACTAGGTTTACTGGGATAAGTCTCACCTGAGAAAGTCAAGTCAAGCTTCTTTGCACAGGGAAGGGAGTAAATGTCTTTCCCTCCTCTACACCCTCTAAGCAGAGCTTTTTCCCCTGTTCCCCTTTCCCATATACATGACCTGTTTTGTCAGTTGAATGGTGTCTGAGATTCATTTGTCTCTGCTGATAAGCATTGGTCCTTTGAGAGATCCTCAAGCCAATTATATTTGAGTCCTCTTACTGTTTAGGACACTTGTGTCCACTTTACATGCACAATTCAAACACAGGCAAGTTCTACAGAGGTTCCCTGTTGTACAGTTGCCTCTACGTGGTGTTGCAGTAATGGAAACTGGCAGCTTTTTTCTGTCATTAAGCATATTTACTCTCATGCATTTACTTAAATAAATCAGTTTCTGGGTTTATTTTTTAACTTATTGAGGTATAACTTTTGCTATATATAATTAGGATGCATATAGTCTTCAAAGCTTAAAAGCAGTGCTTTATAGGACACACCATTTTGATTTTGGGGTCCTGTGAACCACTATGTATCTATATGGGTTTTGGGGAAAGAGATTAAGGAATCAACAACTATGTAGGCATTAAGCCAGCTAATCTCTTGGATACTTACTTCTTAACCATTTTATCGAACTCACTTCTTTGTGTGGCTTTTCCTTGGTTTTTGATGGGAATCAGTGATGTATTTAGGGAGAAATTCTCTTCAACTGTCCTGTTTCCTAAGTTTCAAATGTGCCTAGAGATCAGTGAGGTGAGAACACGGAATAGAGTTTGGAATCTGGAAGAATGGCGGACCACAGATTTCTCCGAGCTTTCTGGAAAGCCTGAGCAAATGAGCTGAACTTCTGAGTCAACTGCTGTTGGTGAGGCTCCTTGCTCTGTCAGAGAGAATCTTGCTTCCTCTTAGAGCACTTCTTTGCTGAAAGGCCAGGAAGGAAGAAATTCTGCATAATTTGAGAGAGAGACTTTAAAGGTCTATATTTTTTAGGGAATAGGCAGGAAAAAGCCTACTTTGCCGTATGCATAAAACTGTAAAGCTTCAAATCTTTATTACTCTTTGCTTATTTTATAAAGCTTTTACTTTTCTGTATCTTTACTCTCAACGCCTGTATATTTAACCTTAACTAAAGAAGCACAGTAAGCTGAGCAAATGGAGTGGTGTTCAATTTGCTTACTTATTTTCTGCCTCAGCAGGTCACATACCCGCTTCTTGTGGCAGAAGGGGCCATATGCCATGGTTCCTGCTCTGCAGTGTAACCAGATCTGTTGTGTGTGCACAGTAAAACTGAGCTGGGCAGAATTCGGTCAAGGTGCACCAAGCTTATGTGAGATATAACTGCAATAATATCCGTGCTCAGGAGCTCCAAAACTTCCTGGAATCACTGCATTTACTGAGAATGCACCAAAACTGATTTGGATGTTTGAAATACAACCAATATGTCCTAAGGTTTCTTGACTGATTTCATAGTAGTTTTCTCAGCAGCTGTGCTGGGTTTGTATGGGAGTGGATCCTTCTGGATAAGCAGAATTAGGAGAAAGTCATGAGTGAGATGAATACAAATCAAGGACCCTCAGTACAAACCTCAGACATGGAAGTTACTTGTTTTTTAAATTCAGGTACTATTTATAATGACCTTAGATAGGGCATGTATAAGAAAAGAAGATGCAACAAATGTAAATAAGAGGAGTTTTGGGTCTCCTGTAGACCTTCTTACTGAAGGTCTGAAGGTGAAGATTGACTTCACATCTCTGCTCCTCTGTTCCTTAGCAGTAAAATGAAGTGATGGGAGAAATTTATGCAGCCTTGAAGCTTCATGAGCATTCTGTGAAGTGCTCCAAAATCTTTCGTAAAAAAGGCTGGGGATAACACAGTGATTATTGCCACATTTACCTCCTCTTGATCTGAAGGAAGTGATCAGGCAATGCAAACACTTGTGTCACCGTGAGAAATTAAGATGCATTCATCTCAAAAATTTTGCCAATAAGGAAGCTTTTCATTCCATCTGGATATTCCTCCAGAAAATCATCCTCCTTAGGTTTGTTTCCCTCTGTATAGTGCTATGCCTGATCATGTCATCAGTGGAAGAAGACGGAAATGAAATAGAGTAGTAGTGCTGAAAGGCAAATTTCGACGCTTTCAAGCCTTGTATCCTACCGATGTCAGTGTAAGTTTTAATTCTAGTTGAGGGTTGCAGGTCTTCTCTAGAGTTGCAGAAGATGAGTAGAGATAGATATTTAGGTAGAGATGAAAACAACCAGCAGGTATCCACCTGGGCTCTGCAAAGGACAAAAATGAGAGGCTGATCCCTCAGGGAAGGAGCAACATGGGTTTGGCATAATGAGTGATGCTGATATGTTGTTTATATGTTTAGAGAGGTGAATTTAAATTAGATGGAAACAAGAGGTGAAAAAGAGGAAGAAGGTGCAGTTCCATAGCAATGCCTAGATTCCTGTGTTTGCTCTGGAGTTTGTGGTAGAACTGTCACCAGCAGCACTGCTGTATATAGTGTGCTCAGCGTAAACAGAATCCATAAATACTTTTGTTAAGAGTCAGGGTTTTGCTCATGAAGTCAGTCTTATGGTGACTCTTGCCTTTGCCATTTTTTTCCTTACCTTGTTAATGGGCTAAAGTTAATATTGCTTAGCCCAAATTCACATATATGGATATGCTTTCGTCTCTTTCTCTATTGCTTTGTTTATCTGTCTCTGTCTATCTCTCTGTGTGCCTGCTGCTTGTCTGCCTGCCAGTTTTTTCTTTGTCTCTATCACTTCATCATTGAACCTATCTGTGAAGAAAATGGGATATTTGGCTGTCTTGTATTTTTTCTATTATTTTTTATGATTATTATTTGTGTCATTTTGTTCCCTCAGACTTATGAGGATAAAACTCGCACTCCTGGGGGTGCCAGGCATTTCAGATGTAGCATTTAGGAGGAGCCGTGATGCTTTTTGCGTCTGTTTGTCTGTCCATCTGTCTGCTGGTCTATAATAAGCTGTGCAGCGAGACAGCAGCTTACTATCTCTGTGTGTGAAATTAGCTAATTGGTGTTAGCAGCAATATTTTCACATGTTTTATAAGCAAAGTGCAGCAAGGTATATAAATGTAGATATGATCCAGAGACACACACACATACACACACACACGCGCGCGCACGCACGCAAGCCTGTCGCTGCTCATGCATAGACGCTCAGAAGTAATTAATGTTAATAAGATTTTAATGTGCTTGTGAGATCATAATGAGGAGAAATGAATGCTCTGATTAGAAAAAGGTAACTGTGTGTGTGTTTTGGCTTAGAACAAGATTTCCCCTCTTTTTTATAAATCACAATTTCAGAACTTGTTTGTGATTGCATCAGTCGGTTTTTATTTACAAATTAGAGGTCTGTTTAGCCATTTGAATGATTAGCCAAATAAATGGGTAGAACCCTGATCATAAGGAATCGTGCAGATTTTTTTTTTCCTCTTAGAAAGCGAAGCTACTATATGACAGGACTGGGCATCCTCATCCTTCTATCATTACATTTTTTTTTTGATGCTGCTTTTAAAGCCTCATCAGCAACTGCTCTCGGAGACAGCGCTCATTTTTTACAAACAGAGATGTTTATCTATAGGTGTCTGCAATGCATAATCAACCACTGAAACTATTAACTATTGTGCCAAGGCATATTCCTGTTCATCAGTAATGATGAATCCTCAGTGTCCAGGTGATCACATGATACCTTGATAATATTTTAAAATAATTAGTTTAGGAAAGCAGAGCTGAATATATGTATTTTTTCTTTTCATCAGTTGGTTTCCAAATAAGAGGAATGGAAAAGTGTTTGCAGAAAATATTTTACAAGCTAAAATATTTTTTTCACTCTGGATGCTGTGTAGTCACCAGACCCCAGGGTGGCTAAAATCCAGCTGGACACTAGGGGTCCTTCTCTTCAGCAAATCAATGAAAATATCGTCCAGAGGGCTTTGCTTCCATTTGCATACTTATTTTTGTTATTGAGTAATAAAAGATATCAAAATATTAAAAAATATTAAAAAGTTCTTGCTTGATAATGCCACAAAAATCCCCTTGGAATTGGATTTTTTTAATTGACACTGAGAGGTTAAATACTTAGTTTTAAAAACATCTAGAATTAAAAATAAAAATTTAAAACTTCCATGCTGCAGTGCATCCCGTGTTGCATACTACCCATCTTATTCTGGTGGTGCCTGGCTTGAGTTGTGTTTTGAAGTGCTAGATTACAAGATCTGTGACTGAATCCATGGAATATTCTTAATTTCCAGAAAGTCCTGAGGTGCCACAACAGTGGTTGTGATGAGAAACGTTAGAGCATGGTGATAAGATTGCAATTTCCAAATTGTGCTGAACAAAACCAGTGTCAGTAGATACAGCTTTGAAACGATTTGAAGTCTATAAAGATGATGATGTGACAGTTCGTTTATAATGAATGAATTTATTTCGGGGAAAGGAAACGTCAGGCATCATGTATATTTGTTTATTCCCCTAAACACTCCTTTCAGCTGGCTGCTGTACAGTAGGGACTCTAATGCTAGTTTATCATTCTGATAGCTGTCAATGAACTTAATTTTAAGAGGTATCTCAGGATATTGTCTGCACAAGTCTTCATAAGGGTGTCTGTGTGGGTCATTCAATGCATCACTGAAACCTGGGCATCCATGCAGTAGGGCCAAAACGAAGTATTGCCCAAGTACCGCCAGCATCCAGGTAAGTTGATGACCCTGGTTGGAAGAAGGACATCTTTTCTTCTCCTAAGTGCTTATACTTTGAGAAATGCTTTACATTTTGACTTGAATAAAATGGTTGTCTTAGCTATTGCAGTAAGGAAGCGACTAATTTGCTTTAAAAATAATCGATCCTTTCTAGAGGTAATTTTATTAGAATATTTTGAGAGATATCAGCCTCAGTTTAGGATTAGTATTGAATTGAATTAGTATTGAATTAACAGGATATGATTCATTTCCAGAGAATGCCAAGGTACCACAACAGTGATTACAATGAGAAACAGTACAGCATGGTGATATGATTGCCATTTCCAAATCGTGATCAACAAAACCAGTGTCAGTAGATTATAGCTCCGACATGATTTGAAGCCTCTAAAGAAAATGATGTGATGGTTCAGATCCCACTATGGGATTAGTATCCACTTGCATTTTTTTTTCATTGCCTGTTTCTGGTTGTCTCTGGTTGTATGTTAACCATGCCAGTTCCCAAGCCTGGCTTCCACAACACTGAAGAGTGAGAGTAGGAGCAAGGTAATGATAAACTTCAAATGCACTGAATTTTCACCATGGAGCAGGAAGCAGCTAAGCAATGAGAGGAAATTCCCTTTAGTTGTTTTGGCTTTTTTAGTTCCTTTTTTTGTGTGTGTTCTAGAAGGAAAATGTTGAAGAAGGCACTCGGTTTGATGTTCCAAACATTGGAGACAAAGTAGCCAAGCTCCCTTCAGCTCCTTTCAATTGAAAACTTCATAAGGCTTGGGGAACTCAGGAAGAGCAGAGGCAAATTGGCTAAGTGCATGAAGTTAGTATGCAAAAATTAGTTGTGCTGAGTCCTTAGGGGACTGCTTTAATTCAGAAGTAAATTAGTCTTAGACCAATGTAGCTTAACTGAATAAGGAGCTACAGGGAGCTTTGCTGTTGAATTAGAGCATCTACTCACAGCTTCAGGACAATTAAATGTGTGGTTATTGGTGTCAAACCTTAAGTTGTTTTGCCTTAACGTTCTCAATGTCCTCATGCAGACTTGGCTTAAGAGATAGTTAAATTGTCCCAAGCAATTAATTCTGTACTGGAGATCCAAAACAAAACAAAATTCAATAGTTTCTTTCCTTTGAGGAAAATATCATAACAGCAACAACTGCACTGTTCTTGACAGAGTAGTATTGATTGCCCTTCCTCTCCTTGGACACTGTTGTTTTCCTGTGCAGCTGTTGAGGGGCCACAGATAATGAAAATGGTTTTATGTTGCAGTCAGTATATACATAAATTCCAATATAAAACATAACAAAGGTAGAGATACTGTGTTTTTGCAATGAATTTTAGAATTATTACAAGAAAAGCAAGTGTATTCAGAAGTTCTATTTCTTTTCTTAAATTTGTTTACTCTGGTGTAGTTCAAAGATAAGAGAGTGGTTGGTTGTGATGGCAGAGCAGAATATAGTGGGAGCACAGTAATGATAAGCTACCTTGGGAGAAACTCATTTCTCTTAAAGAGGCCTATGCAGAGTGTGAAAATAGGAGCCCATAATTGTATGTCAAGATTGTGCTCTGAAGTGTGTTTTAGAGTGCGTTTGGCAGCCTTACTCATATTACACCTGTTTAATTTTACTTTGTTTCTAAATACAGATATCAAGTTAAAATGCTGTTAATTCATAAATTTCATGATTAATGAATAATTGTGAGTTAGTTGAGAAAATCTCCATGCTAAACAACATTGGATTTGCACAATGGAAATCCTCTGCATAAGGATGGATTTTGAAAGTATCCGTGGGTTCTAGCTCAATCAGACCAGGAGAGAAAGTAAGTGATCAACTTGAAAGTTTCATTGGAGGTAGTCTCCTGTTAGCATCAAAGGGTGGTGCTTGTTCAAGTATGCTATCTGCTCTCAGGCTTTTTCATACAATCTAGAGACAGAAAACATACATCCTAAAACTGTCAAGACTTAAGCTTTGACCTGATTATCTCATCTTACTTGCCCAATTCTGTATTGACGTTTATAAATAAGTAGCTGGGGTTTTTTTCCAAAGTGCTTAATGCCCAGAAGCACCTGCTGAAATTGCTGGATGCAGAGAACTTCTAGTATTATATGCATTTAGAAATGCAATTTGAGATAATAGTTGGCCAGAAGGCTCTTAAATCTAGCGAGCTTAGAAATTCCAGATAGATAGTGTAATATTTCTGCCAAAAATGTTGTTTCAAAAAGCTGTATAATTGCAGTGTGTTATATTTACATGAAAGTAAAAAATACGGATATCTGTAGGAAGATAAGAACTGTTGAAGAAATCAAATTGTTCACAAACTTTGGTTATCTTAGCTTCTGAAAGTACCAGACACTTTTGAGGTAAGTAAGGAAAGCCTTCTCATGAACAAGTATGGAAAAAAAATTGCCATGAAGGAAGTTCCTACGTTATCTGTCATTGGATAATTGGCCACGTCTTTGAACAATGCAGGTTTCTGTTTGAATTAGTAGTGGATATTCTTACTAGTCATATGAAAGCAATTTTTTCGTTTATTTATTTTGTAATAAGCTCTTGTTCCCATTGTTACTTTGCAGTAGATATTATTCAATCTGCAGGTTGATTCATACATGAAAGGAAATGGCTTAATTTTTCTAAAGTTTTATTTGTGAATATTGGGAAAGTTGCTTAGATATTTGAGGTTTCAAGTAATGTAGAAGGAGACAGCACTGAGCAACTAGACAGAGTCAGAAACATGAATCACTATGGCATGGATTTGCTTCCTGGGGTCTCAGTTTTATTATCTTGTGGACATGTGTGTCTTGTCATTAGCAGAATTCCAGTGGCTTCAGGGTTAGCTGCAGTCATCACAAATGTATACAAAATAGTTTATATATGTGCTAACTCCTACACTTATGTCTGTGTTTACTAGTAGTGCGTTTGGAAAGAGTCTGAATGTATAAAAAGAGTTTGAATAATGAGTTTGGGTAACAGTTCAATTTCTTTAAAAACCGTTAAAATTTAATCTTGTTCTCAGTTTCCAAACTGTCCGGCCACTGGCATTAGGAGGAGTAGGCCTTTTTACCTATGCCTGTATTAGTTATTCAAGCAGAATTGCAAACTTCCCGTGTTTCCTGAGGCAATAGATAGTATGTATTCACTCATCTTTAAGATATGATTGTTATTTTATAACTCCCTGTCAAGCAGGTGGTCTTTAATTGATGGGAAGAGCCTTTACATTCTTTTATATGAAGCTCTTTCAAGATCTGCAGGGCAGTGTGAGGTTTGGGATGTGCTCATTCTGTCAATCTCTACGTTATACTTCTCAGCCATGCTGTTTGCAATTCACGTGTTGGCAGATGCAGCACAGCAGCATCTCTTCTGCTGTGGGTCTCTGTATTCTAGATGTATAGACCACCCTGCTGGCCAGCTGTGTCTTCTCTGTGTGATCCTTGGAATCAGATAAAGACCATGGTGCTTAGCAGTTTCTGAGGGTTTTATGCCTCCAAGTGAAGTCCTGAGCTCGGGGAGATCTGCCAGCAGGCATTTTGTCTGGAGTGACAGCCCAGGTAACACGAGCTGCTGTGCAAAGTCTTATCCATTGGGCCAGCTGAGGTGCCTGTCTTCTAGGCAGGCAAAAAGCTATGAAATCTGACTTGGGAAATAATTTCTCTGCAGTCTTCTTTTACAATACATGCTACAGACTGAAGCAATCCATTGAGTACTTGAGCCACTGAAACAGCTAGAAGCTCTCAGCCCTGCCTGGGTGGAGATTCTTATCTAACCACATGATAAACATTCTTCCTCAGGTATTTGCCCCAAACATCTGAAATGCGTTTAAGGCAAATAGCCTGGCAGGTGGTAACTTGTTGCTGTTGGTGGTGATAACCCAGCCTGCTCCACCCTGCAGCAGCTGCTGCCAAAACACTGCCGGTGTCAGGATCTGCACTTGCTCTTCAAGACTGGGGAGGAAACCCAAGGTAGCATGGGGCAGGGATCATAGGGAGGTGAGCAGGGAGTGGGACAGACAAGGTTAAGAGGAAGGAGTTGGACTGTGCTTTTGTGGAGGTGAGGAATGCAGGGAGGGAATGAAGCAGGGACCAGTGCCATGGGATTGGCCATGAAAAATGGGTATGGACAGTGATTTGTGTAAATAGGTAGTTTAAGTAGAATTTGCATTAGAAGGATGGGAATATTTTGAGCTGCAGAGATCTGTTTTGAAGGGAAAGATGCCACCATAAGAAATTTCATTGGTTTTGGAAAGGTTTTGTAAACTTTGAAAATGAATGCAGTTGAGGCCTATTTATCGACTTTCTGCTTTCTTAATACAGTAGTCCAGGCCTGATGAATGTGTTTTTAACAAATTTGTCAATTTTTTGTTTAAAAAACAAAATACTGTGCCCTAGTGAAATTGATTTCCAGTACTCTACCTTTGCTGCTGCTTTCAAGGTGTTTCATACCTTTTATCAATTTTTCTTTCCCTGATAGCAAGCAGATCTCAATATTTTTTTAGATTTCCTGTTGCCACTTCCCTGTGACTTATTGCTGACATCAGGCTAGTTAAAAGGTTTGTACTGGATTCTATTCTAAAGACTTTCTGTTAGTCTCCAGCATACTTTTTTTTTTTTTGTGGATATTCTTCATTTGCTTCACATCTTCTTGAAAAGCACTACCCATAGTTTGTCTGTTTACATCCTGAAGCTTCCCTAAGTGTAGTAGAGCTACAAGACTATTCTGTGTCCTTGGAACTACACGTCTGTTTTTACAAACCCCCAAAAGATGATTGACTTCTTGTTTGTCAAATATTGCTACCTTACATCAAGTTTATAATTCACAGTAACTCTAGATCCCTTTCTGAAAACTGCTGCCAGCTCAGTTATTACCATCTTGTGTTTGTTTCAATAATTTCTGCCCAGGTACATTACCTGTAGTCCTGTTGAATCTCATCCAGTACCTCTAGATGATTTCTTTTATTTGCCAAGGTAATTTTGTTTTATTCAGTCACTCAGAGCCCTCCTAGGTTCACTTGTCTGCAGGTTTAATAAACATGTTTTCCATCACCTAGGTTATTAATAAAAAAGTCAAATCGAACAAAACTCAGGGCAGAAACTGAGTTGATGCATTCTTGTATTTTGATAATTACTGTTTGGATTCCCTTATCCAAAATAGTTTTGCATCTGTGTGATACCACGGATAGGCTTGTTTTGTTCCCAGCTTGCATATAAGAATATTATATAAGATGTCAAAGGCCAAAATAAAGTCAAGGCATATGACATTTGCTTTCTACCATGTTTCTTTACCTATTGAGAAGGAAGTTAATATGTTTTGTCATGATTTGTTCTCTAATCATTGTTGAGTGCTACTCGTCTTTTATACTTAGGTGCTTACTAGTTTGATTTATTGTTCAATAGGTTTTTGAGGAATTAAGCTTAAATTGTGTGGTCTGGAATTCCCCAATTCTTTTTTTTTTTTTTTTTCTCTTTTCGAGGTAGAACCTAGATTTATTGTTTTAGTCTTTTGTTGCCTTCTACAAAGTCTCAAAGACTGTTTCAGACAGTTCTTTAAAGAGACCAGGCTGAATTCATATACAAATTACTTGAAAAATATTTAACTTAGCTAAGTACTCTCTAATTTGTTTGCGATTTCTTCTGGAGTAAGACCATCCGCCTCTTCTTGAGTATTAAGTGAATTATCCATGTCTTTCTGCTTGAAATTTTGAATGAATGATGGTACAAAAAAGGTGTTAAGCACTTCAGCCTACTCACATCATCTGTCAGTTGAACTTTTTCTACATTGATTAACAGAGCCACGTTTTTAGTAATCTACCTAAATGTGTTAATAGAATGGTTTCTTGCTATCCTTGACATTCCTTTTTAATTCTGTGTTTTGTGCTCTGAACCGTTATGATAACCCTAACCCTAATCTCCACATTTGTTAAATTTTTATACTTACATAATCTGATATCCTTCTGTTTTCTTCAGGATTTTTTCCTGTAGCAGTGAAGTGCTCATATTTTTGTGATGTTGAAATTCTGCTATTCTCTTTCCTTCCTCTTTATTGGGATAGCTTGTGCTTTTATTATTATAAATGCTTAGAAGAACAGTTAATACCTCCTTGACTTCTTTTTCCCTGTAGAATCTCAGGGATTTTTACCTAGTAGTTCTTCAAGATCATTGAGATCTACATTCTAGAACTTCATTGTTTTTACTTTGCTTTTATGTCTCTTTCTTTTTCAAAGAATTGTGAACTTCATTACTCTGTTTTTCACTCTCACCTCAGTCTGTTCATCTATACAGACTAGAGGCCAGTCTAGAAATTATGTCCCTTTGATCTTTACTTTTGAATTTACAATAAAAAAAAATCCCATGTGCATTCCCATGACAATGCTGGAAAGCTGTGACCTGCTGTGCTCTTTTCTCCATGTAATATGCATAATTAATGCACATCTTCACCAATTTTTTCATGCAAATGCTTTGGCTTACTTCACAAATTGTTTTCAGAAGCCACCCTCATCTGATTTAGTAGTTTGTGGTATTTCCCTGTCATGGCAGAACTATTTTCTTTTGCCTTTAATGCTCTGTACCTTCTGGTCCTCAGAGCACGTTTGGGCAGTCTATTTTGCAAGGCAACACTCCTTTCCTGTTTTTTTGCTCTTCCATATACCTCTCACAAAGCTTATTTACCCTTCAAGTTTCTATTTCAGCCATGTGATTTAGCCCATCAGATTTCTTTCATGCTAATTAAGTCACAATCTTGATTATGTGTTAAGATTTCTAGTTTATCTTTCTGTTCACCAAACTTTGTGTCATTGTGTGGACACAGGAGATGCTTGCCTGGCAGACATTTCGTGCTTCTTTATTTCTTTGCACGTCTCAGAACCTATTTTCTGTCTTGTTCACCTCCTCCTTGGAGGTCCCAGAAAGTTACTGTTGTTTATACTTGTCAGTTGGACTGTTTTTTCACCTGCCCATTTTAGTCCTTGTTGAAAGACCTCCCAGTAGGTTAGCAAGTTAGCGCTCAAGCATCCTCCTCCCTTTGTGTGAGGTGAATGTCCTAATGTCCTTAACACCATTTCTCATAGTGAAAGAAGTAAAATCTCTTCAGTGGTGCCAGTTGTATCCATGTGTAATGCATTTATGTCTATTATTTGTGTCCTTGCCCGATTCCTGCTTCTGATGTTAAGACTACGAGGAACACTGATTCTTTCAGCCTTGCTTCTAAAAAAATGCAGTCACTTTTGATGTCCTTCTAGTGGGATTTTTGGAGATTTTGGTTTATTCTGTATGATATCTTTGTTGTACCTTCTTTCTGTGTTGCCTTCCTGAACTGGACTGTTCAGAAGAGTACCCTGACCTCACTTAAAAGCCACCTAATTCCCCTGTGATCTGAATTTACCAAATTAAAAATGGTTTATGGTATCAATATATTGTATTTCTTTTCTTATACATCTGATTTCCATTTTATTTTTAACCCCCTATTTCTTTACTTCTTTTAAAAAATTACTCCTTCCTAGCATGCAAGTTGCTTATGACTAGTTTGTCTTCTATCACATCATCTACGTCTTAATAGACTTGCTGTTCTCTCAGTTTTCCTCATATATAGTTTTCTTGGTAGCATTTTTGGAAGTTTTGCACGTCAGATACAGTTCCCTATAATTTTCCTCTAAAATTAACCCTTTTTGTCAAATTTCTAGCTCAGGTTTGTGTGAGTCATCTCTATTGAATAACTTTGTTAATGGTCATTTTCTGTTTCAACCTATTATGAACAAGATGAAGGCTGAATGCTCCTACCCAAACTTTAGTTAGTTAATGGCCACTTCAGAGCATTTGAAGCCTATATTTAAAGGCAATGAGAGATTTCTGTTGTCCTGAACCTCTCATGTTGCCACCAATGTTTACAGAGACTTGTATGGAAGGAAATCTTCCATGCAAACAGGTATTCAGTAGCCCTTGATTTAATACTTGGAAAGTTGGAGGCCATAAAAATGGGAATCCATCAGGTTTCTTGTTTGGTTGGGTTTTTTGTTTTGTTTTGGTGTTTTGCTTTGCGTTTCATTTGGTTTAGATTTTGTTGTAGTTTTTTGGGGAGGGGCGTGTGGGTTTTATGTTTGGTTGTTTTTTGCTTTTGTTGTTTGCTGTTTTGATTTTTGGTGTGGTTAGTTCCTTGTTGGTTTTCTCTCTTCTTTTTCCTTGGTTTGTTGATTTGGTTTTAATACCAAATAACTGGAAAATTCCAGAGAAGATAATATTTGTGTGCCTGCACAATCTAATTGCTTGTATTAATTCCTTTAGAGACCAGCTGTTATAAATGGTGTTTGGGCACAGGTTACTTAACTTGACTCATCTTGGAAAATGCAGTCAAGGCAGCTATTTAGTCTTCCTGTGTTATCAATGGAGAGGAGGAGAAACACCTCTAGAGAGCTATTCATCCTAAATATATTACAGTTTTAGGATGGGATTAATGGCTCTCTGGAGATGCTTATGGTGGCTTCAGTTTGATATCTGACTTTTAGGAAGATAATAGTTAGATTATATGCATCTTAGTCCCACGCATGATCAAATTTATCTGAAGAATATTTCTACAGTCCAAATATACAATACAAAAGTTACCATGCTTTGTCTTATTTTGTAAAAATTTTGTATGTTAGAATTTTCCAGAGTTTGGAAGAGTGTTTGCATTTATTTTAAAATATTTATTTTTTAAACATTGTCGTCTCCTTACCTCTTGGATTGTAGCTTGCTCCTTAACTTGGTTTGTGATGAAGAAACTTTTAGGACTCTTTTTTTCTGTGACCTCTTTCTATGGCTTATGTGTTTTTCCCTTCAGCCATTTGCTTTTCAGTATTGCAGGTAAATGCTGTTCCATGTTACCTTCCTCAGAGAGGACATGAAGAATAATTAAACACAGGTTTGAGTATATTAAACTCTTGTCTCCGAGTTATTATTTTTAGGTGAATATTTGTACTTGTATTTCAGAGCATTTCATGATGCAGCCGCTAAAAATAAGTGATTCTGGACAACAGATTAGACATATTTGTTGTTTTTTGGGGAAGAGCTAATGTCATTTTGGTGTTGCTCATTTCCCTTTGCATCTCTGTACAGCCGTAAGGTGTCCATGACACTATTATTCTGGCCACTCTGTTGCCAAAAAGTTGTCAAGAAATTATTGGAGAATTCAGAGAAGAGCAACAGAAGTTAAGAGGCTGAAGAGATTGAAATATGAGCAAAGATTACAAGATTTGAATATGTACAGTTTGGACTAAAAGATGACTAAGACATATGATAACAATCTACAAGTATTTGAAGGGTGTAAAATATTAAGACAAAAAAGGAATTATTTTAAGATGTTCAAAGGGGTAAAACTCAGCAAGGAAAAATTTCAGTGTGAATCATAAAAACTTCCTGAGACTGGCATGTGCTGAAGTCATGGAGTGTGTTGTGCAAGAAGGTGGCAAAAAGTCTACAGTTCACACAGCCCAGAGATCACACATGTGTGCACACAAAAGCTCACTGCGCTTGTGATAGATTAACCTAAAGTGTGTTCACTGAATCATGGGAGAAAGATATATACGTTGTTTGTTCTATAGGAAACTCATGAGGGTTTTGCAGTCTAGCCCATTGTGTAAGATATGCTTGCATAATCACTTTACGGGCTTACAGGTCCAAAGTTGAAACATGCCGGATAAAGACAAATCACTGAAGAAAAAAGCAAAAGAAGAAAAATGCTGATCTTCACCTAACAAGAGGCAAGAAAAAGACCCTCTAACAACTGATAAAGCATGGGCAAAGTACAAGCAGGAAGCCTTGCAGTGACACATCGACAGAAAACAAGACCACATGAAAAGGGACCTGTGAGAGAAGGAAGGCACGCGCCGTTGGTGGAGTGGTGACTCCCCGGCCGCCCAGCGCTGTTTTTGCTCCTTGCTCGCTTGCTAATCAAATAAAATTGTATTTGGATTTAGACACATTAAATTCTGTTGGTGTCTCAATTCATAACACTCTGGTCCCATCCACTTCTGAGCAGCTGCCTAGAGCAAGGGATCCTTCAGCAGTGCTGTTGGACTCTGTACAGCTTGGCTGGACAGACAGGTTCACCTGTGTCCAGATTCTCCACAGGCTTCTGCAGAATGAGCTATGGCTACATGCCTTCAGCTGCTGTTTTTATGGAGAAGCCCTCTTCCATCATATGGCTGTGCATGCACCCATCCATTTGATAAGCTTAGGCAGAATCAAACTGTCACCAACAGAATGTATGCAGAGGACTCAATGTAATGACAAATAGCATTTTGGAATACCCCAGCAAAGGACTCATATGACACATTAAGTGTTTTCTTTCTCCTTGAGCCTTCTTGTTTCATCTCTGTAAATTGGTGCAATCACCATCATTAAAAATTGTTTTTTCATAGACTTTTTGCCCATAACTTATCAACACATATTTATTCCTTCTGACAAAGGCTGCAGATTTACACTGTACGTTTAGTTTAGTTAGGAGATTCTAGTGAATTGTACTGGACTAGTTTAAGTCTAAAAATATTTGACTGTCATGACCACTGTTTAATTGGGAGGGTATTTTTGCTTAATAGGGACATCTTTACTGTTTACAGCTGGTTTTGCTTGTAATAGATACAGACAGAAGGAGCGAGGACTACAGTTCTTGCTCCTCCCTCTGCCCTCTGTTCCTCATTTTTGTTTTCTTGTGTGCAAAACCATCATGCATGCCAGCTTGGGAAGCTGGCATCCCTCCTGTTAAGACCAAACTTGCTCTCTGTTGCAGTATAAATAGTGCTTGCTTCCAACTTCAGAGCAGTACCCAGTGTTGCGTGCATACAGTATCTCACTGAGAAGCAATAGCTGTATTAAAGGGTTTTCCTCGTATAAAAGGGTTTTGTATTTCTGGTTTTGAATTCACTGGACAACTCTGAGCACACATCTGGGGATAGGCCTTTAAGCTTGTGTGATATTAGGTTACTGGAATATTTCAGTTCTGGAGTGGCTGAATATAAGAAGGTTGTACTTCATTGGTATGTACAGGAGAAAGCAAACCAAATGCCATTCTTTATAGTACTCCAGATACAAAGCTGGGAGCACGCCCAACTTTGGTAATCCTACATTATCTTTAAATTGCTGGAAGCACAGAGGGAAATTGCACCAGGTCAGCCAGATATGTTTCAAAATGTCGTTTAGTTTGCTAGGCCAAGGCTTTTGATTTCATAAAAGCACCTTGTTCTGCTTTGTAAGAGCACCTGACTGGGCAAAATGAGGAACTGTTCGGTCAGACGGAGGCCACAGAGGAAGGCTGTTGGGGAAGACTGAAGGGATGGGCCATTTTCAATTACAGAAGAGATTATTTCAGCAAAACCACTACAGTCTACGTGCTAACAGCACGTGAGGTTTTGCTGTGACCTATTTAGTCCTCCTGCTATTGAAAAATGTCTGCTTAAAGTTACATGATGGAAAAGAGTTGCCCTTTTCCTTAGGCTCACTGGAACTGTGAACTTCATGATTAAAAATACTGGACTGCCTGCCCTAGTCATCATTCTTGGGAGGAGCCTTTCCCATCCTTAGCTGTCTGGCACATGTGGCCAGCTACAATCCAAACCCTGAAGGATAAGAATTCTTTTATCCCTCTATCTCTTGTTCCATTTTCTGAGTGTGGATGATCTGCTTCTGCACCATCAGCCGTTGTTTAGCTTCAGCCTGGATGCACCAGAGCAAGTGTTGCCGAGGGGGATGCTGGGTTTTGGGGTTATGCTGTGTTGCTACAGATCATGTCACCTCAGTGGGTAAACAGTCCAAAAATAAAACCAGCAAACGATACAAAAAGGAATCCAGTTATATTTTTATATCTCATTAAGTGTCGCTCCTCCTTCTGGTTTTATTGGCAGAGGTATCAGGAGAGTGTGTATCTCCATCTGAGAAGAGGTGAAAAGCGTTGCAGTGGCTGTCTGGGGGAACACCTTTTTTTTTTTTTTTTGGTATGTTGATTAAGTGTGAAGGGGTTTAGGATCTTCCACACCTGTCTCATTTGAAGAAATCCTTATTTGATTGTGTATAGAAAACAGCTCCTGATTTAAAGTTTGTTACTAGTAGCTTGCCCAGGGGTTCTTTATTTAGTTTCTCAGTTTAAATTGCTGCTGTCCCAAGCTGTCACTTAACAGAGAGGATTGCTTAATCGTGCTGTGAGCGAAAGGTATGGGTGGGTGGACTGTCTTTTGAACCCTGAACTTTTCCCTATATGGTATTGATAGACAAGTAGGGGTGGAAAAAAGGTGAGATTCCATTCAACATGGTCTTTGGGGTCAACACATGGTCTGTCCCCAGAGTTCTATGTGACCTCTATTGATGACTGCAGAATAACTGGCTGCAAGAGCATGTTCTCTTCAGTCCCCACGCTTCAATGTGAGATTAATAACTAATCAATAGTGTTATCTTCTGTTATTTCGATGTGTCCCTGATGACTTTGTCCTTCATTCCAGGGGATAGCTAAGACATGGCTGGGTAAGATTTTTAGAACTTGACCTGGACTCTGCATCCAAACACCTAGTGCAGCCCCAGTCAAGAAG
Source organism: Serilophus lunatus (assembly GCA_013399895.1). Classification (NCBI taxonomy): domain Eukaryota; kingdom Metazoa; phylum Chordata; class Aves; order Passeriformes; family Eurylaimidae; genus Serilophus; species Serilophus lunatus. Next base: position 322,160 of record VXBA01004611.1, on the reverse strand, counting down.
GGCAGTAGGGAAGAATAGTACATGCCTTTGGTTTTAGTCCTAGGTACACTGAGCATTTCCTTACTGTGTTGTTGTTGCTGTTGGGTTTTTTCCCTAGCTTTGTGTTGGAGTCCTCTAGCATGCTTAGAACCTACGTAGTTAATGTCTTTTTTCTGGAAGTGACTTATGTTCTGCCAGGATAGCTAAGGCCCTCACGTAGATATATTTCCACATCACATTTAAGTTCATGCTCAGATCGTGATCCAGTCAGCTTTTGTAGCTTTTTAGTTGGAATGGAGAATCTTTGTCATAGGTTCAACTGTAGTAAATGTTTTACCTCTGTCAGATTTTGATCTTGAAAAAAAGTTGTTTTTCAGACGGTAGCTACAGGTTTGATAGAATGGGAAATATTATTACTCTCTGTATAGCCATAATCCTGTACTGTAAGAATTGCTTGTCTCATATCCCCTAGTTAAGGATTTTTGTGTAGTTATTTATACCATGCTTACTGGATCTGGGATGCATGCAGTAAGGGGCATGACTCCCCAGTGTGGCTCTGCAAACATGATGATGCATGGAAAACGTCAGTTATTATTTAATGAACTTCTTCATATATTCAGTATGAAGACTTTGCTAAGAATATGATCCTTGGCAGGCAGAAGTATCAGGGTTTTTTTCCTTTTTTCTTTAGTAATACTCAAAGCACTGAACTTTAGCACACCTGGACTCAGTAGCTAGAGAAAAACATGTGTTTTCCCAAAAGCAATTTCTGTAGGTGATATTAGTAGATGGCCTTGCAAAGGCCAAAAAATGAGGTATTCCCAGTGTTAAAAAACCTCTCATAATTATAGAAATCCTTTAGTATGTACAAGTTGTGACTATTCTTTCTCTGGAAACACCAGCGTTTCTGTCGCTTCGCTAGAGGTCTGTTTGTACAGTAGACAAAGACACATAAGGAAAACAAAACAAAACACATTGCCTCTGGGAAATTTTTTTTAAAAGAGTGTTTTCTTTGTTCCAGCTAATCTATACTGTTAATTCTAAAAATGAAACAGAATATTTTTCTAAAAAACTTTGTATTCAGTATGCATTTCTGTGGAATGTCCTTAACTATTCACTGACTCACTCTCTATTCATTTATAGCAAATATATGGCACTTTTATTGTGGTTTTTAAAGCATGGAGGTTATGTGAGTCAGAGCCAATTTAGAATAGAGATTATCTTTAAATAATCAAAAACATACTTTGCCAAAAATACTAAAAAAAGAAAGAAAGCATTCAGTGTTCTTAAAAATATGAAGTGCTTTCTAAAACGACTTTTTTTTCAATCAATAAGGGGGAAGAAATGTTATGTAAACCTAAGTGTTTAGCAGACATCTGTTTACTTCCTCCAAGGAGACAAGGGATTTTCACATTTTCTGAGCTCATGAGAAAGGCACATCCTTGAGTTCTTGCACCAAGGACTTGATGGAAAGCATTTTTCCTTGAAAATTTTGAGTAAGAAGACATAAGGTTATAAGTGGCATGAATGTTGACTTTTTCTAAGATTTTAATCAAGGACATTTTTGAGAATGTGGGTCTTTGGATCTCTTCTTTAAAAAAATGGGGAGAATCTACAACCAAATACCTCTCTGCCTACCTTTTTCTTTTTTTTGGGGGGGGGTGTGGGGTGTGTGTGTTTCTTTTTTTTTAATTCTTTATCTGTCTTAACCTGATTCTGGTTCTCAGAAAGTTTTTCGTTAACGATACAGTGTTTAGTAAGGGCAATTGTTAGGTTTTTTGCTGTGACTTTGAAGTTCCTTTGTTGTGACAGCTGCTAGGCTGGCATTTCCTGGACATCAGTGGGATATGATAATAACTTGCCTGCTTCCCTTCTTTCTGATGGATTTTCTCAGAATGGATAACGAACTGGCAGACTCAGATTCCCGTATTAAAAAAGCAGAAGGTGGATTGTAGTGGGCTGGAGTTGAGAGAAATGCAGAGATCCAGAGAATTAACTTCTGTTTTGTAACATAATCAGAAAGGTGATCTACAGACCGAATAAAGAAGATCTAAGAGTTATGAACACATATTCATCCTCCTGCTTACACTCCCCCCTATCCCTCCATCTCCCTTTACTTTCTTTTTTGAGAGTTTGGTGCAGCAACAAATGGTGCTGGCCGGTCAACCTGATGCCAGCTTAAGTAGAGGCCATATTATAATAAATGCATATTTTCACTACTAAAAGATAACATGCTGTTGGTCTTAAAAAAATCCCAAACAGCTTTGCACAGAAGGGTTTTCAGCAGTATATTAAGCCTCATATTTTTCAATTACAACAGGGTTTTTTTTTTCCTCTGCTGATCTTTTTTTAATAACCTAAGGAGCAAATAAGTCTTGGTTTTGAGCTTTAATCTGGTGCTTTGTGTACTCTGATGACCTCCTAATCACACTCTCCATGACATGTCAATCTACTGCTATGGAAAGTGGGTGATTTGGGCTGTCATGAAAGTGTTGATATGCTCATATATCCTACGCACTTAGGACAGAGGAGTTCAAAGAAACACATTAGCCAGAGGAATGAAATGTTATGGGAACCCGTAATTCAACTATCGAGTGTCCCTTTTTCAGTTAGTGAGTGGTTCTTTATCTGTGTTGTGACTTTAAATGTGAGCACCAGGTGTGAAGATTTCTGTTTATTTTTATTTAAGCAAAAACAAACACAAAAGATTTCAGAGCTGATGCAGCTGATGAAATGTAAAGATGTGAGATGTGTTTAGTAAATAGTCAGGGTGCATATGTCTAAACAATGAAGGGGATTGTAGAATGTGGTTTTAGCTTACAATGCTCTCTTTTCATAACTATATAACCATCTGCCTGTGGGATGTTCCTTAAAATCTGGTGATCTTACACTTCAGACTGTAACCTTCAACATTACGCTGGTGTTTCCTTTGCTGTGCTAGTGGAATCATCAAGATCAAAAGGTAAATGCTGTCAACATCTAGTTTTATTCTTCATAAAAATGTAAAGATAGGAGTGACCTTTGTTATCGAATGGAGACTGGTCTAGTATGCAGTTTGAGAGACACGATGTGAATGTGAGTCTGAAGGGGAGAATTTACTCCTCTTGATGGAACTTCTTCTGTGGTCTTAGATGTGTTACCCAACTGTTCTGCGTGGAAGTTCCCATCTGTAGTGTGTAGATAATGGCACTTGCCTTCCTGGTGAAGTTTGACAGTTAATGTTCGTAAAGTTCAGTCAAAATGCAAAGTGTTAATATCTTTTTTTAAATGTATCACCATGAAATTGAAGACTGTCTGAGCGAACACTTTCACCTTCATAATCCAGCGACTTTTATGCTGTTGTTTAGTGTCATGATTAGATTTATGACATTGTGGAATTGTCCTTGTTTGAGGATGGCATGGTCCATCTAAAATACACTTTTCTTGCTTTCTCCAAGAGACAACATCATCATTTAAAAGTTATGACTGAATCTTTCTTCTGAAATGTCTTACAAAGGCTTTTCTTTGGCCATTCAGTGTCAACAAGAGCTAAGAGATGTAAATAAAGTCTGCATCTCAATCAATTGGCTTGGTAGAAATCCTGGAGCAAGTTAATTTGGCTGCCGTGCACTGAATCTTGACAGATCTTACTGGATCTGCCCAGTGCTCTACTGAATACTGTGGTGATGAAAACAGAAAACTTGTCCTTGGATACAGACTTGGGGCCTTGAAATTGCTGTTCTGCTTTTCATGTACATGAATTGGTTACAAGGATGAAAAGAGATTCATGATCTGATATGTACTTGTAAAAAAAGCAAACATATAGTGTTTTAATCATTTGCATGCCTCAGTGAATGTATGGTGGTGGTATTAGGAGTGGCCAATGTTTCTTTTTGATGCATAGTCTTGGATAAAGGGTTAAAATATCAGGAAGGCCAAACTCAGGTTAGTGGTTCTTGTGTTTTGTGGATGGTTTTTGTTGCTGTTGAGATTATTTTTTTTTTAGGTTTGTTTTTTGTTTTTGTTTGTTTTGGGGTTGGGTTCTCTGTGTTGGGTTTTTTGTGGGATTGTTGGGGTTTTTTCAGAGGGGAGTATTTTATTTTATTTTAGATGCTTTTTGAAGAAAAGGAAGTTGAAGCTCCTTGCCTAGCCTGTTCTTGGGTTGTGGTGTAGATGCTTTGAGAGTATAAACCACAGAGGAAGTTGGGATAAAATAGCTACTTAAAAAGAGATTAAGGGATTTACTTCAATGCCTCTTTGGGCTGTGATTTAAAGAGAGAAGAACCTAATTTTTCATATTACAGCTACTTTTATTAGTTACAGGTTTTAACTTCTTGGAAAGATTCTCACATCTTTCTATCAGCCAATTTTGGGAGTTAATCCAGACCAGTCAACAGAACTGCATGTTACACTTGATTTCTTAGTAATTTTAAAAGCTTTTTAGTGTCTAATCTGTCCAGTGTAGCTCCCTAGTCTTTTGTCACAGATGGTACTGATCAGGAAGAACAGTTGATAACTATACTTAAACCCTATTTTCCAGAAGTAAAAAAAATAAATGAACTTAAATTTGGAGTGTGGAGTGAAGAAGGTATTGCATAAGCCAGAATTGAATACATAACAATGACTCCAGATCAGAAAACTTGAAACTTTCCTTGTGGTTAGTTAATTTTATTTTTTCCTGGGATAGGAGCTGAACTTTGTCTCCCAAATTTCTTTGCCAGTGATGATCAGTGGGGACTTGTTGTCCGTCTTTGAGTTTGCTGGCATCCTTTGAATTTTACAACCACAGTACTCAATAGAGTATTTTTGTAGTAGTTCTTTAATGGAAAGTGGTTTCTGTGTAAGAGATGAGTTAAGGATGGCATGACATTGGGCAGTTGAGATAGAAAGTTCAGTACTGTTATCACTTTAGTAAATGGAGGGTTTTCTTCAGTAGTCCTAGAGGAACAAAATTATATGCCAGGTAGTTGATGTTTGCATTTGAAAGGGTACTGTCATTGGTTCTTGTATGAAACACACCTTGAACCTCCTTAAATTTTCTCTCAAAAGCTTGACTCTAGAATTGTTCTCCATTTGTGTCTTTTTTGTAATGTCAGCTCAGTATTTCAATAGTAGATTCAATCATGCCTGAAGTTACTACAATCCATTTTCAGTAGTGGATCACCTGTTAAAAGATAACGCCCTGTGCATTTTTTTTCAAGCTCGATTTGTCTTAGGATCAGAAATACCCGAAATTACTTTTGAAAATGAGTTGTAGATGCCAAAGTAACTTCAGTCAGAGTTTGAAAATTGCACACTGTGGCTGATTTGTTCTCCTAAATAGAAGAGAGCCAGGAGTTGAATTTGAGCACCTGACTCTTGGTCATCTGTGAAGTTCATGTGTTTGCTTTCCCTGTGGCTCTACAGGGCACTTTCTCAAGTAGTTTTGTTCAAGACCAGTCTGCTGTGGAGACATTTAAGTCTGAGCAGTGTGGGCGTGAGCTAGGCTCTGCCAAGTCAGCTTTGGACTTGGGATGGCTCTCACATTTAAAACTATTTTATCTTGCTGTACAAACATTGTGTGATGAGAAACCAACTGCCTGAGGCAAAAAAGACAACCTCCATAAGAAAGAGGTAGATTGGATTGATTACACTAAAGATCTTGTTGAAGTGAAATAGAAGTTCTTTTCTGTGCCATATGTGACTTGAGAATTGGCTCTTTCATACACTGTTTGTGGGTGTGTTCCTTCACAGAGAAGGCAGAACAGCAGCAGATCTCATGGACTTGAAAGATGTCTATGACCATATTCACTTTGATATTACAGAGGCAATCTGTTACTATTTGAAATTGTCAACTGAAGTTAAATAAGACTTGAGAACTTCTCTGATTGCTGTGAAGGGTATAGGTAGTGAGTTTGTGGGTGAACGAAAACTCTCCTCTGTAGACTCTGCTTCTAACATTAGTCAGAACAAAGAACAAAGGATGTTTGCTGTCAACCTGCCTCCATTGTCTGTGATGACTTATGCTTGTTGAGAATCTGCTTGGTAAGGCTGAATCAAAATACGAGGTTTCTATGCTGGCCCATATACATAATTTCTCTTTATATGCATTTGGGCTACTTTTTGTCTTGCCTAGGAAAGTGAAAAGAGAATTTTATTGATCCTGTGGACATATTTGCCTTCTTTCCTCCTCGACATATTTCGATTTCTTAGACAAGGTGGAATATTCTTTAGTGGGTTCCTGTGCAATCCATTCAATGGTAAAAGTGTTTTCTTCCTTGAGACATGTTTAACAGATACGAACAAAAATCCAACCCCCAGTGGTTTCTCTCATGTAACTTTTTCTTCTTCCTTAAATTTCATTGTACTTTCTTTTAACTCAAACCAGCGAGTTTAAGGCTACATTAAGCCCACATTAACTGCTTTGTATTTTTGGTCTAGAGTTTGGAAATAGGAATGTCTGATATCAAGAGAAATGTTTTGTTTGGTTTTGGGGTTTTTTTTTCCCTGTGTAAATAAACCCTAACTTAGTAGATTAGGTGTGGGTTTTTTAAGGATATGGGATAGTAACAGTTGTTGAGAAACAAGTGAACTGGACAAAAGCTTTGAATTCAGGCTGTGTTCCAGAGGTCTTAAAGTACTTTTTGAAACTTCTGGAAGTTTTAGGTTGAATATTAGAGCTCAAAATGCAAATAAGAAAATAAATTTAGAAATATTCCAGGTTAAATCTTTTCAATCTGTTTTTCTCCATACTGCCTTTCAGCATTCAGTGTTTTCTCTTTGCACTGAATTACCTAAAAGTCTTTTCTACTTTCAGAAACTGATTAAATGCTTTTTTTTATGACTAGCATAATATTTTAGAGGTCTCAGAACTTTCAGGACACTGAAACTGATATTGCTCTTTTAACTAAGTTCCCTAAAAGTGATAGAAAGAGACACAGATGAGAAAAGTAGCTTCTCTGCATGTATCGTGTAGCTTTTGTCCAAATTTTATCCTAAACCACTCTTGGCTTTCACCATGGAAAGCCCAATCAGCTAGGCTCAAAACGAGTAATTGTTTAGTCTTCAGTAATAGGGAATGATACCCCTCTTACCCTCGTATTTACTAACAGAACTTTAACATAGTTAGTTGTGCAACACAGACGGAGGGGGCAGAGCTGTTATTTTCGTTTCTTAGATGAGGAATTGGAGCATGGTGAGATTGCCACTTGCCAAAAGTAACAGCATATGTGCAGAGCCTCTGGGTGAACCTGATGCTGCACAGCCTATGGCTGGTGCTCTGGAGTATTGATCATCCTTTTATGACAAACTATTAGTGCATACAATATGTGCCAAGCTATTCTGGAGAGATCTATCAGAGCCACTTAGGAAATCTTTAATACTCTTCTTTCACTCCTAGGGAAGAAAGAAAAACATCTTAAGTCTTGTCTCCTTTGAAGTGAGGTTTCTGTGTTTATACATTAAAACACAACCTGTTCGTGTAGTGGAACTTCAGAAAAGTTCTAATCTCTACAAAGATTTGAACTTCACAGGTCTGTTTGGTACCTTTAAAAAATCTCTTTCAACCACACTTCATTGTGTATTTTCACTCAAGAAGGACTTACTGTAAAAGGGAACAGACTGTGACTAGGAATAGTAATTTCCTGCCCAGATGACACCTGGAGGGCAAGTTAGGGATACGGTCAGGTGCTGTTCTTGGAAGCACTTTATGGCTGTGAAAGCAGAGGGGAAACTGATACTTACCTTCTTATTACCTTTTATGAAATAAAAATACTGCAAATCAGAAAGACTTCACCAACTGTGAGTGCAAAATTCACAGCAGGTTGCAGATTACTGGAGGCCCCTGGTCCCCTCATCGTCGTTGTCCGAGTGCATGCCAAGTTGTGAGACAAAACAGGAGTGTAAAGTCTAAGTGCTTGATTTTTTTCTGCTTTCCCTTTCCGTCCCAAGGCCTTTATTTTCAAGAAGCCAAAAAGGAATTGAGATTTCAACTGTATTGTTTAAAGACTGCATCAGATAACTTGATCTCTGATTTGGCCCACTATATCCCTCTGAAATTACTGTACTTTGAAAAAATTAGATCTGATGGGATTCTACTTGTGCAACCGTCATAAGTCTGTGAAGGGTTGGCTCTGAAACTTCTGAGTTTGAAATTGTGGCCTCATCCTGACTGTCACTGTAGAAGTGAGAACTTCTGAATTACCTTTAGTAGCACTGGGCCCACTGTAAACCTCTGTGATACTTCTGAGATGCCTAAAAGTTCTGGTCCCCCAACTTCTCGTGCCATGTTCCCTCTGTTTCAATCTTCCTGTGATTACAGAGGTGCTAAAAAAAGCTGAGCCAAGCCTGGGGGCTCCTGGACCACCTGAAGGTGTGTTCAGACCTCTCTATTCCATTAGAGTTGCTTTCCTATTTTAAAGAATATTAGACTTACTTACCTTCAAATTTCATCTACCTCTCAATGATGCTTGGTAGCCAGAAAAAAGACGTAGAAAAAAGTGTATGCAAATTCTCTTAGAGAAAGTGATCACCTTGGAGAAACTGATATTTAATCATAATATATGGTAGTATTGACATTAGTGGAGATTGAATTTTGTTTCAATGGGGATTTTTCAGGTTTGTTTTTTTTCAGTGTTTTACCAGATCTTGCTAATGACTGGCTGAGTTTCATAACATTCCTCAAAAACCAACCAACAAACCAAACACCACCACCCACTCACCCGCACACGCACACAAGAAACAGTCAAAGCAACAAAAACTTTGAGAATCCATTTAGAATGGTCAGCTGTCTTATGATCCTGTCACTTTACATAAGATGGGGACAAACCATATACAAGTCTTCTTTTTAAATAAGACAGCAAAGTCTTGTCCCTGAGCCTCACAAGTTCTGAAATGAAATCTCTTTTCTCTCTCTCATTTTTTTCATGAATGACTCAAGAGAATGTGCTTCTCTTCTGATCCCAAATGGGAAAAAAAGAAACTGTAAATTCTCTTGGAACAAGAAGAGAAGTCTAGTCTTGTCTAGAAAATGCTAAAGCAATGCTTTCAGCATTAAAGCTGACTGTATTTTAAAACAAGATAGAGAATCACAGTTTCTACTATACTGCTCGTGATGAGCATAGTTGATGTTCTTTAAAAAGCAAAATTGTAGTAAATAAGGACTTTTGTTTCCTCCAATACTAAGTTAGACGGACCTACTAAACAAGAGAGAAAATAACTAAATCCTTGAGCTTACAGAAATTTCTTGTGGGGAATCTCTGCAGAGAACTGCAGTGATTTCAGCTGAGTGCAGGGTGTGAGGAGACAGACTTACTTATAGGACTGGGACCTCTTGACTTCATGGGCAAGCTGTGAATCTTTTTATTGCATAAGGTGTGAAGGGAACATGCACTGAAAATTGGATAATGGTTTCTCCCACTAGCATCTTTCAATTCTGTTACTTTTAGCCATTAAAAATATAACCTGCACAGAAATGATATTTTTTTTTTCCCAAGTGGAAGACATTTCTTTGTAAGAGGTTTACGTTGACATTAATAATCTACTTCTTAAGTATCATTCTGCTTGTTAGTATTCTTTAGGCTGAGAAGGTGGCAGTGCAGTTCTCTGATAGGGAATTACTCACAAGTTCAGTTCCTATAACACACGTCCACTGTCCTGTCCTACCCTGAAGTACACGGTAGGATTTTGCTTTTTGTTTGCAGTGGTAGTCTAAAGAGAAAGATCTTTCAAGTAAGATCCTGAATGAGATTGAAAGTGTTATTGAGTAAGGATGGACATTTACATGCTTCTGAACAGTTCTGACTCTTACTTAATTTTATTTTCATAGTGCCCATTTCATAATGACTGCAAGCAACAAAAGCACAGTTGCACTTCTTCAGTGACGTTTATTTGATCCTAATTAAGTAGGGATTTTAAGAATTTTCCTTGAAACCACTATCTGAGCCAGAAGAGTATGAATTTAGAGGGAGAGGAATGAAATAATACAAAAGTATCTCTTGGCCTTTCCAAAGTAAGATCCCATCTAGGCACTGTTTGCTGGCAATTTGCTTTGTTTAGGTGTGCTCATAATCCATGCAAAAATGCAATTAAGAGGTTACTAGAATTGTACAGAGAAGTATTTAGAGTTTAGGGAGGGGTGAAGTCAAATTGAACATTTAATTGCAAAGGGAAGATTGGCAGCCTAAAATCATCACTTCTCCCTCTTACTGTTATGTATGTGTAGTGCTTTTACAGCTGAATGCTGAAGAAAAGAATCTCTATGTTTTGTATGTTTGGTAGACCTTCAGTAGAGGCAGTCTGCCTTCTTGTCTTATGTATTTTACTCTGTACATTGATGTCTCACATGGCAATAGAAGAGGGGAAAAGCAATAAGAAAACTGCTAAAATAGAGATCATGGAGGATAAAAATGAAGACATGCTTGTAGAACACTGAACATTCATAGAGCACCTCAGGAGAAACAGTAAAACCAGATCTCTGCCTACCTAATTTGATAAAAAAGGACAAGATTTCACATGGAAGGTACATCAAGTGGCTGTATGATATGACTTAAGTGGATGTTGTGGTGGGATGCACGGTATCTCGTAATAGTGGAGGAGCATAGCATATACTAGACTTTGTATTTTCTGGATATGCTAGTATTCTTTTTCATAGATGTTGGGTTTATCTGGGCTGACCCACACTTCTTAAAAAATTACATTTTTACATTTTCTCCCTTGGTAACAAAGTGGCATTTTTAATGAAATTGTGTTGATCTACTACCAGCATTTTTTAGATTCAAAAAAAGGAAACATGGAATTAAATAAAAAATACATATAAATTGTATACTGGTAATCTTTCAGAGTTGTATTTTATCCTGTAGCACGATTCAAAGTATTTTAGCAGCTTTTTGAGGATTTGTTCCTGAGTTGTATCTGGTTATTTACATATTTTCTGCTATACACTTCAGTATTTCATCAGTCTACAAGGCATCCATAGCAGGGGCAGTACCATAGAAAGCCCTGCAACATCCACCTGTGTGGGCATGGAGCATCTTGTGAGGAAACCAAGACATGGGTGAGAAACGGGAGAAAGGCTGATGCAAGTTCACTTTGATTTGGGATTGAGATGCTCTGCTGAGTGTTTTCTTAGAAATTGAAATGAAGGCCTGGGACCTGTGCCCCTCATTCTAGCTCTTATCTCTGTGGCCTGGGAAAATCGAAAATCATCTAGCCTCCCCTTTCTACAACTGGCTTTTGGGAGCGAGCTGGCGAGAAGAAGATCGTTCAGCGAAGGGCTCCTGTTCAGCCTCCATGAATGAGATACTCTCCGTGTGTGATGCATCCTCTAGCACATCACCTGATGTAAAGAGGAGAAAACCAGTCATTAGGCTCGTTTTTTTGAAGTTAATGACAGAAGAGATGTTGTCTTTGTTATGACCAAGGGCACAGCCCTGCACACAGTGCCAGAGGGTCATTCCTGGTGCTCAGCTCCCTTTCTCTGAGTGCCAACAGGAAGATCCCATCCTTGCCTTGCCTCTGCAGTGCAGTGCCCCTGACAGCTTTCATCACCTACATTCCACCTCCCTCAGCTCACCTTATCGCTACCCCAAAGGCAAAAACTTAATTTAGTTAGTGTTATTGAGTGGATAGTTTATTATTATGTAGATTTTCTTTGTCTGCATGCCTGTTATTCATTCTGGGTGGAGGTGTTTGGCTCCAGTCTCATTTATCTGTCTGTGTCCACATTTTAAGGATTTCCATGGTATTGACATTTCCATTACAGGAATTGGAAGAATGTTCAATAATATATAGGCCATGAAACAATTTTTTTCCTTTTCCTTTTTTTTTTTTCCTAGTGTCTGCCAACTGTTCCCTGCCAAACTTTAAGCTGGGCTGCTATGACTCTTAAGATTTTAATTTTTTTTTTTTTACGTATCTGCTATATTATAATATATACACATAGTGCACACACAAATAAAAGCTCATACTGTGGTATTAGAAGACAGGACCAGATTTTATCTGGAGGATTATTGCAAGCCTGTTTCTAATTTATATAATGTTTTTGTTAATAGCAATATCTCTTTAAAATGCCCAATAAATAGTGTAGCACTATTTTAAATAGAGATTTCAGTCATTTTAGATATCCCCCCATTATAACAGGTCAGGTTTTTAGCAGATGTCTCAATAACTTTGCTATTAGCAGGAATATTTCATGAATTAAAATCAAGTCTCTTTGTCTCTGTCACTCTTTGAAATGACCTACATATTTGGCAGATGGAGAGGACTTGCTTATGCATTAGTACTGCTGTGGTAGGGTTTTTTCAGCTGTGTATTTTTGGAGAAGAGAAAAAGATTTAACATAAGTTAACATAGTTTATTTTTTATTAATACCATACTCCAGTTGCTCTTTACAGAAAAATCATATTAGGCACATCTTGCCTTTTAAGCATAGAAAACATCTAGGACATTTCTCCTGGGCACCAGACTTCTGTCTTAATGTAAACCTTTCAGTGAAGCAGTGGACAACTTTTTGCAAGTGTATGGACTAATGGAGCTGGAGCAGAAGGTGCAATAATTCAGTTGCTGCAGAGGTCCTAGATGAAATCTCCTCTGGAGACCTGAGTGCTTTCCAAGCCTTTCCGGGGTGTTGATTTTTGTGATTAAGTATTTTCATTCCTCTTCCTGGCATAGTGAGAGTTTTTAAGCATTATGCTAAGGATTTTGCTTAAAATGGCTCTCTGACACGTTGTTATGCCAGCACGTGTCTCTGTATTCTTAGAAGAATCAAAAAGGACCTCTCAAGTTGAATGATGACAGCAGAGTCTGAGTCCTGCTGTGAAGAGACAAACTAGAGAGAGACGTAGTTGTAGATGGGGTCTGTTTACCTGCTGCAAAATCACTCTCTGGCGTCCTGTGCATTAGAGCAGGTAGAAATGATTTCTTATTATTTTTGTTGTAAGTTTAATTGAAATGTAACTAATTACACAAGCAAGTAGAAAAGCTCTACACAAAAATGTGCTGCCTGAGCAAACAATATATCCCACAGTCATTAATCAAGAAATAAAAAACACGTGGGATCGAGTGAAGGTACTTAAGGGATACATTTAACTCGCAATGGGCGTTTTTTTCTTTATATACTGAAGGCCCAAGTCGAGGAAAGATACTAAGTTTCTACAATTTCCATTGACAACAGAGAGAGGTGCAAGCTCTTGACATTTTTTTCAAATCAGACTGTTTGACGTCAAGTGTATCAGTACTGTCTGATCCAATTTAATAGCATTTATCCAGCAAGTTCAGAAAATAGCAAAATTAGTAGTTACAGCCATTAAAATGGTATTTTACTGCCAAGGATTCTCCTTGTTTGCAAGAAAATTTAACTTTTCCTGCCTAGTGAGAGCAGCCTACAGGTGAGTTGACAGCTAGGAGCTGTCTGCCAATCATCTCTCAAACCCTAAGAATATTCCAAGAATTGAAGAGACAAATCAGGAAAGGGGTTACATTATCATAAACTTGTCATAGCATAATACTGTTCCCTTGGCCTGTTCTCTTTAGGATTCCAAGTGGAGTGATATAGGTGATACCTGGTGATCATGGTGATGATAATACTAATACAACTAGTTCCTTAGGATGATATGAATAAATTCATACAAGGGACTTGGTTTCCCTTCTTGAAATTTTAGGTCTTACTTAAAGACTTCACCTTTTTCTTACTTAATTCAAATAGAATCTGAAGTCTTTCTGGAGTGATGGCCTAGTACATTTTAACTCAAAATGTACTGTTTTAAGGAGCTTCCAGAGATACAAGAGCTCCCTCAGTTGCACTTGACCTACTCTGTTATATGGTTTGCACCTGTGTACTATCAGAGGAAAATGGCTGAAAAGAAAGTATACACCTTTTCAAAGGAAAACATCAATTCTTGGGGTAACACCACGAAATCATTGGGTTATTCATCATCTTTTTGCTGGGTAGCAGTGTTGTCTCTGAAATGGGAAAGGAGGTTTATGATTTATTAGAGGTTTTCCTGTAACAGGGATGGAAACATAGCCCCACAGAATGCCACTGGATGCTTATTATTTGTGTGTCAAAGTAAAGAAAAAAAAAAGTAGTGATGCTGTTTTAGCATTGTCTTTTAACTCTTTTTTGTCTTGTACAAAGAATGACTGTAAGGAGTGAGAAAGACCTTTAGAGACCACAGGGGAAAGGATGTGGTACATCCTGCAACCATTTACACTGTCAATTAGCACCATTTATCTTGAAATTTGTCCAGCTTGGAACACAAAGTATGTACATCAGGGTTTGGGCCAGACAGAAGCAGAAAATGATAGTATTTGTGGAGAAACTAGCCAATGTGGGGGAGAGAGCAAAGGCACACAATAATTCTAGAAAGAGCTGCATTTTTTTGTGTGTGTGAAAATTTGCTTATAAGATTATTCTTTCAACATAAACACAATTCTCTAAGGACTTATTAATGCTTCAGTAGCATAGTGGAAAGACTCTAGCGCAGTCCGCTTTAATAGCTTTCTGGCTTGAACCCCAATACATAATGTTCTAGTAATAGTTTATGGGTGACTGCAATAAATTGGTAGCAAGTGTTTTCCATTTTTTGGCTCTTCTTATTAGATCTGCTGGTGGAACATTTTGTTCTGAGAATATCGCAAAGGCAATTGATCTGCTTTGGATATGCTCTCAAGACTTTTCTGTCTTTTAAAATATATGTATGGGCTTTTCCACCATGTTCTGAGATATACAGGATAAAGCCAGGGGTCAGTAAAATGTTACAAGGGGTCTGAGCAGTTGGTTAGACCTAGCAGGACTCCCACCTACCCTAACTGGTGTTCTACAAGTACTACCAAAAAGGCAGAGCTTTCCTGCCCCCCGCCACCAATCCTTCCCAATACTTGCATTGTTCTAGTCTTTTCATGCAGCAGTGAAAAATTTGTTCCTCTTCGTGCAGGAAGAAAGATCTTTCACACAGGTTCATTTTAGACCCAAATGGCTTTTTGAAATAGAAAGAAATGTGGAATGTTTTGCACTTAGTGGTTAGGGAAAAGAGACACTTTTGATTCGAGATGAACCTTGTATGGTCACCTTTGATTTCTATTGGATTTGGAGCTGAACTTAAATGTAATTACAGAGTGAAATTCCATGGCCTCTATTATGCAGGAGCTGTCCCTCTTGGTCTTCAAATCAATTAATTTACAGCTCCAGATCATCTCTATAGCCAGGCTAATTGAAACAGCGTCCTTTCATCTCCATTCCCAAGACAAGAAGAAGAGTTGGGTAGCTGAACCCAGATTGGAAATGTCTGGCTGCTTTCTGTGTGTAAGAGGCCAAACAAAACCACCAACCTGATTGCCTCTGGATTCCAGTCCTCTGAATATGATAAATAAAGACAAAGATACCAAATATCAGAGCATAAGCAAACATTAGGCAGTGGATTTTGCCACTGAACATCCTGTGCATGTTCCTGGCCCCACTTTGTTTCTTTAAACAGCTAGCATGCTGACTTTTTGCAAAATCATCCAACATAGCTTGTAGATTAGACTCAAAATGAAAATAGGTACACTTCTCCAAGATAACATTAAACACAATGTAGAATTAAAGGACAGCCGAGTGCCTCCTTCCTTTCTTTAATCTTCTGCATGTACTGGAACATTTGTTTTATGTATTATAAAAATACTGGACTTGGGGCAAAAATCAGATCTTAAAGAATGTAAACTAAAGTCTAGAGATCACTAAAGCTCAGAGTGAATAGATACTTGAGAAATATTTGTAGTAAGAGAACGTGGACTTTGCCCAGTTAATGTTAAAAGTATCCCAAATGACAGCAGGGGAGTCAGTTTGGTTGTCATACAAAGCTGCAGAGAGCTGGAGATGAACACAAAGTACTGAAAATCTGGCCAGGAGACAATAAATGGAAGCGCTAAGTGGATGAGAGTGAGAATTGACAAATGAAGTTAGAAATGGAGAAGTGCAAAACAAGGGTTGTCATACCAGAACCACTTCTAATGGTGTTTACACTGTCATAAGCCTAATAAATGTGGGTATTTGTTCTCTGATGCATACTAGCCATATTGTAAAAGCATGTTATGGACTCATAGAAAGAGAAGAGCATCTGAATAGAAGGATTTGCAAGTTGGACTCTGACCACAGAGATTTAGTGCTACTTCTAAGCAGTTCCTATCCCGCAACTCTGTGCTGCTTTCACTCCCTGTTGTGAAGAGGGATCTTTTTTTCTTGTTTAGTTATTTAATCTAGTTATTAAGGTAATGCTATCAACTGTTTGGGAGTGCTGCCTGAACAGTTTGATTTCCCTATTTTCCAAGGGAAACAAAAACCCAATCCATGTTCAGATACTGTTCTGGCAATCTATTGCATATTGCATTCATGTAGGATCTGCAGTTTTCCATCTTTCATTTTACGTAGTGGAGGACAGTTTTCAAGCACTGCTGGTAATGATGCCCTAGGCTGGCTATTTCTCTCCACAGGTGAAAATTTGTCCTGTTTCTGGCTCAGGATTCTGGTCAGGGTGGCCCAATAGGTAAGTTCCTGCAATAAAAATTACAGTAAATAAAATTACCATTCTAGAGCACTGAACTTTCAGTATCTTTTATTAATACATAACAGAAATTATGCAAGAAGCAACAGCAGTCAGATTCAGTCATTGTTATTAATTTCCATTGTGCAAAAGCAAATACGCAGTGTGAGAAATGCGGGAACTAGATGGTCCTGTGTTTGTAACCATTTATATTATTAATATGCCCTTAAAATATACGTGCAAGAACAATTGTGCAACTCAGAGACCAAAGATGGTAATCCAAGAGTAGTTAAAACCCCATTTCCAAAAATATCCCACTGCTTTCTTGTGCTCCTCTTATTTATGAAGTAGTTTGTTTATTTTTATTGAGGATCAGGTTTGCAAGTATATGTTTAGAAAGCTACTCACATTACAGACAATCAGTAAGGTCTAGTGTAATAGATAGTATTTAAATGAGCATAATATTTAAATTAGCAAAATTAAGATTTGTGGTGAGGTTGAGAATGCTCAGTGAGTTGCCCTGCAAGAAGACTCAGTGAGGTTTGGTTCAAATTATCTAATGTGGCTTAGGGAGGCCAGTGATTGTCTTGATTTTTTTTTTTTTTTTAATTGGTCCAAATCAGAGAATTTGTGGGAGAATGTTCTGTTTAGAATTAGTGAAAATAGTAACAGAAATTCTTAATATGTGTCCCTTTCACATTTACTGTATTTCTTCACTGTGTAAAGTAGTCTACTTGCAATGCCATGATGTGTTTGGAATAAACAGAGTGCTATATTTCACTGTAAGTTCTGTCTGTAGAAAGTGCTGGTTCTCAGATCAGCTGTTTACATTTTTTTGACAAAGCTTCCATCTGTTACGTCAAACCTGCTAATATAGGTCCTCAGGATACAATAACATTAATGCTTTAAGTATCCAAATGAAATGTCAGAGTCCAGTTGCAGATCTCAATTTCAAATGTGTCCGTGTCCTGAATCCACCTCTTTTATTAACAAGCCATTTAATAATCCATGTAAGTACCTATAGATGTCTAAGTCTTTGAAGGTCTGTGGGGGGGCCAGATGTACAAATGCAGTTACAGCATCAAATCCTCACAAAAGCTTTTCAACCACGCTAGCATGACCACATAAAATTTGGCCTCGTTTTTTTTGGCTCTGAAGCTACAGCACCGTCAAGACCTATTTAGAGTGAGTATAGACTTGGTGAAGGAAGTCTTTAAGCTTCACGTTGTTCCCAGTGAAGTTAAAGGCAAAGTGGTCGCACAAATAGAGATGTACCTTATTTGCATGTATATTTTGCCCCTCATTTAAAAAACAACCAACCAACCAACCATAGACTTTACACTTTGCTTTGTTTCTTTTTTTGTGTTGTTCTGGTTTGCATTGTTTCAATTTAAAACATAACTGAGTCCTTCATATTTTATTTCTTGTATGAGCTACTGTAATTTATTATTATAGTGGCCATTCGACTAGAATGAAGATGTATGCCCCTCTTTTGATCCTTGTAAAGATGGAGGGTGAAATGTAAGTTTGTTATATTACCTTTCTTGTTTCTGCTCTTTTGTATCCATGGTTTTTTAATTTACATTGCATTGTGAATGAAAACCCTTATCTTCTGTTATGTTTTTTTCCTGCCACTCAAATTTTGCATCAACACAAAAGGTTTGTTCTTCAGTTCGTGTTCAGTATTTGGTCACGTTCATTATGAGGTGTATCTAGAATACACAGATCACATACAGAAAATGTAATTTCTCACTGTGTTTTCCTTGATATCTTATTATTAAGGGCTATTTTTTAGTGGATAGAAACCCAGTCTGTGCATAAAATTGCATTCAAATGAGCTTTGCACATCTAATCATATGTATTTTTGTTCCCAAATGCTCAGTGATCAACAGCAATTTCAAGTACAATGGTTATAGATCATATGAATCATAAACACAATGAAACTGGTTAAATAGGACCGTGCAGAGGGTTAATAGTCCAATAATAATTAAAATAATCCTCTTCAATTCAGTAATAACTTTGGCCACCTGCCCTCATCCAACCCCCAACCCCACCCTCAAGTACTCTTTAAAAAATATTCACATTACAGACAATCTTGTGTAACAGATTAACATAACATATCTGGAACATTACTCAGATTTTTGGGCAATGGCAATCTGAACATGTTCGTAAGTTAAGCTTTTTCTCTACAGCATCCTGCTGTTAACTCGACTTTTTCTAATTTCTGCATAACTGGAAAGCACTGCTTCTGGTGTCACAGGGAGAGTTGTTTAAGTGTATGCACTGGAGGGACTCTGCTCGATAGAAATAGCCAATACTTTAAGGAGCTCACACAGGTGAACTCAGTGTCGTAAGGACTGAAATTTTACACTCACTTTCAGATCTGAATGGCCACAATACCTATTTGTTAGATTATTTTAGTCATGACAGTGGATTACACAAATATGGGTACCAAGGTGGATGTACAAGAGAGATGTTAAAAAGACAGGCTTTTTTTTTCTTTAATAAATGAGGTGATGTAATGTCTCTGGGTTAGAAACAAATATAATCATCTAAGCACAAGACTAGAAGTTAGGAAGCCTGTCATTTTCTTTTGTTCTTTATCTCACCCTAACTTCTTTTTCTGATAGCTTTTTCTCAGTTTTAAAGTAGGAATCCTGCCAGTTTGATTTGTGATGGAAAGTGTTTTGGGCGCCAGTTAGTATTGTTGAAGTATGATACATGCTTCAATTCATTGTCTTTTTTTTTTTTTTTTTTTAGATGACCAGACCTGAAAACAAAATAACTCTCTCCTATGAATAGGATTTAAAGTATAAGTCCCATTTATTTTTTGTAACAGATTTCATCTTGCCCATTGGTAAAATAATTGGCCTCTGTAAAGAATCAGTAAGTAAACAGCCAAGCAATTTTTTGCTGGTACATCTCGCAATTCCCATTTTAAAAATTACCTAATAAAGATTGCCTTTTAAATAAAAGCTATTTGGGCGTATCAGAGGCATGCTGTACTAAAAAAAAAGAGGAAAAAATATTTCTGTCATTTGAAAGAGACCACTTAGCCTCTGAACATATTTGCTCCAACTAAATAATAGATGTTATTCTCAGAGAAATGGAAGATGGTCTATATCCTTCTATTGGAAACTGGTTTGTTTTGTCTGAATACTTCACCCACTCCATCCACCTGCCTCCAAAACAAAAACCAGATTTGACTGGTATGTGTTGTAGGTAAATTTCAGGCATGTCATATGAATTATTAATTTAATAAAGTTAATATTTAATTAACTTTTTAACCATTAACGAAAGTGGAAAAAAGTTCAGACTTAAGATACTCTTCTTCCTCCCCATGAAAGTAAACATTAGCTCTCTGTCTAATTCTTATGCATAGCGTTGGTTGCTCTGGTTTGGAAAGTTAACAACAGTAGATGGATATGAAGATATTCTGCAGAGTATTAAGATTACTTTCATGCCCTTAAAAAAATTGCCCCAAAACATTATTGACAGGTTAGTACCTGCAGGAGGAATTATTAGCATTGTTAGCACATGAATGTACTCATCATTGAGAGCTTTTCCATTTGTTTTCTCATCCTGATAAAGGAGAGAAAGAGTCAAAGGCTCTGTGGTTTTTCAGTGATTATTTTTTGTGGACCACAGCTCTGTTTTCAGTAGGTAGGTCAAATAAATAGGTTTTGCATGTATGGAAGGAGGTGTTAAGGTCTGTGATGCAAATTTATTCCTAGGAAAGGCTATTCCACTAGTATGGCCATGGAAGATGCTTTTGCTCCATGATAAACGAGCTGATCAGCAGCTCTCTGCTCTTGTGCTTCCCAGTGGCAGGATCTGCAGTCAGAATCTGGATCCTTAGCATCCCTCTCCCTTCTCTCCCCTCAGTCATGAAACAATGAGAGTTGATCTTTAGCTACTGCATTAAATATCCATTCTTCTCTGCTGATAACCATTCCTGTTAGCATATTGCTTTGGTTTTAGGCAGAGTGACTTGCTGAACTGAGAAACCGTGAGCATGGCTGTTCAGCAGTGCTTTGTTTTAAAGCAAGACTTTAGTGCTTTTCCATGTACCTGATGGGTGCTCTTTTGCCAGTAACTGAAGGAAGAGAAGCTTGCAAAGTCTGGTTCTCATTCCCTTTAAAACTTAGAAAGTGATTGAGTGGAAGTGCTGGTATTTTTTCATGTGACTCCATTGGTATCCTGTGATTTCTTTAGAAAACTCCTTCCCAGGCTTTATTTGGCAAAAACTCTGAAATACATTACTTAACTTTCTATGCATAGAATGGAGGCTGTTAGTCAAAGTAATTCTTTTGCGGGAGAGGCAAGACAATGTATTTTTCATTCCCATTGTGTATTTGTTTTAATGTTGTGAGAGGCATCACTTTAATTTTGTGTTAACCAGTTTTCATTTTGGGAAAACTGTCTGAAATACCACTTCACAGTTACTTCAGAGTTTTGAGATCCTGTCATGTAGTGCAGTGCCAGATTTTTCTGATGTGTGCAGATCTGCAGTAGAAAAGTCAAACATTTTTGGATCCCCAAATCTGATCTCTGAGTTGACAGAGAAAACGATATAAGCATTTCTGTTTTCTAAAAGTTATTTCAGCCACGGATAGATTCATTCTCACTGAGATTGAGGTATTTCCTTTTCTGAATAGTAGGACTTTTGATCAAAGTCTGATAGCAGACTTTTATCACCTTTCTTTGAAAAAAAATCTCATTTTGATGTGAGTTTGATTTATTAGCATTATTTAAACTGTGACACAACCGTGAATATTCCTGCTTGGTTTGCAGTCTGAGCAAAGAGCTGCATGAATCTTAGCTGGACCTGGCAACTTACACCCATTTGTTTGGCCTGCCAGTAGCTCCAGGAATGTTTGGACACCCAGATGCTAAGAGACAATGAGGCCTGGTTGTCTCATTTGTCAGTACATTCATAGGTCTAGGAATGTGCACCTAACTTCCCACGTCTGTGTGCTGACTAGTCAGCACATACAGACCTTGGCCCCACCACTGGGTTTTTGCCCTGTAGAAAAGAGGGGAAAGAACAGGGAATAGGAATACTTTGTGATAATATAGATCTATATATATGGCTCAGTTGTGTAAACTTGGGGGATTTAGTATTGGCAACTAGGCTGGATGGAAGGAATAGGCAGAAGAAAGGGTAACCCTTCTTTGATGATTGACTTAGCCAGGTATCTGAGAAGTGAAGGGAATGCCCTGTCAAGATGCTCACCTTGTTCTAGTGGTGAAAGGAGCAGTCAAGACAACAGTGTCCTTTAGATGGTCAAAGGAAGGTGAGATGACTTTACCCTTAATGTCTCTGTTTCATTTTACTACTTGCAAAGTGAGGCTAACCTAATTCTCTTTGGTTTTGCTTTAAAGAGCCTTGAGATTCTTGATGTTGGAGTTACACAAATGTATAGCAGCCTGAAGAGTTACTAAGTTAATGGGGTAAATGTAATAACTGGAATTTTTAGCTTTATGTTAATTGAGAGGAAGGTTGGCTTTGTTGTTAAAGCAGTGGAGTGTAACCTGAGATAAAAGTTCAACACTGCAGATTTCCTGCAGATTTTCACTGCAGAATACCTCCAATCTGTGTGTCTCAACTCATCTGAAAAAATAGTTCCTGCTCTTTCACTCTTTGTCTGGCGTGTCTGAAAAGTTTTTTGTTGTGACAACTGTCTTCTGGTCTGTGTCACTGTAGTGCCTAATGCATCAATCTCACTGTGATCTCAAAACTCAACTCCAACATAAATAATTTATTACCTGAAAACGTAAGTTTTGTATTATATGACATGTTTCAGAGACTTTAACCTAACAGGACAAAAACCTGGATAACCCATTGACCTGTATTAAATGGAAGAACAGTGCAAGTTTGGGAAAAATATGGATAGAAGTTATATATGTATATCCTATTAAAATATTACTTGGTGGATCATGTATTTTGAGGGGTATCACTTAAAGATAGAGATTTTACTATGGAAAGTATTTCTAATAAAGCTTTCTTAATTTAAAAACTCTACTGTGTAATAAGCATTGAGTAAAATTCATCCATGAAGTTTGGTAAGGTTACAGCAAAGGTAAAGATGATCCACAACTACCCATCCCTACACTTTTGCTGGAGAATTTTCAGCTAAAAATGTAGAGACCCTTTTGGATTGTTTCCTTCAGATCTTAATCTGTACAAACTTTATATTTGTTCTTTAAGATATGATGCATTTTTGTCAAGGAGATATCTGCTAGCTTGCAATACAGTTTGGTTTTAACCCAACTAATATGTATCAATGTTATCTCAGCTAAGGTTCTTAGTAAATCCACTGTCTTCATGTTCTTAAAGCAGAACGACTGTTAGAACTAAAAATGTCCTACTGATCTGAATGTCTCAGTCTTCATTCTGATTAATATAGTGGTTATTTTTGTAATAATATTAATTTTTAACTAGATCCATTCTTGTTACTTGGTTTCTATGTACTCATTTTTATATATTAATCATTATAAAAAATAAATACATACTGTATCTGTAGTGAATGACAGGAATGATTGGAAAAAGTAAGGGGAAAAGTGATGCCAGGATCTAGGATGTTTTGTGGGTGTCATATTTTGTACTGTTTCAAGTGTGTACTTTTGTTCTAAATCCTCTTATGTTTAGACTAGAGGAAGCTATTGCAGCATGAAGGAAGTGTTTTGTGTCCAGAAGTCATTGCAAAGTGGCAAATATTGAATTTTTAATGGTCCCGAATGAATATAACTGGGGAAAGATACATTTTCTGAGAGGTTTTGTAGATTGTTTTGTTTTGTGGGTTTTTTCCTAGAGGAAATGTGAACTAAATTTTTCTATTTGGAGGCATTTTAGGTATGCCACGTAAGTGTTATACATGTATTGGAATAATTTTGAAAAATTCTGTAAAGTACAAGAATAAAAAGAATGTGAAATAGACTCAATTTGGTTTTGCTTTTGTTTTTCAAAATAAAAATGTTTTGAATGTCACTTGACAACATCAACCAAAGATACCAACAAAAGCTTTGGAACTGATCTTTTGTCAGAGAATGTAATAAACAGTAAAAGTCCTTTGTAATAATACAGAAAATGCTGTGAGCGTATATTTTTGCAGAAAAGAAGTTTGGTATTTTTTGAAGTCTTAGCATCTGTCTTAGCTACCTCATTATGAAAGTATTGAAACATATATTGACAAATTATACAGCAGAAAAAATATGAAAAGCTAGAACTTTTCTTGCCTTTCCTTTCTTAATTGAGGCATCGTGAGCTTCAGAGGCTCCTGGTGACCACTTGTCTTGGGAGGTGATCATCCTTGTTTCATACTGATACATTCACCTGGCTGTTGATTTCAGAAAAACATATTTCTGATAAAGGATGCTTCACTTATTAGAGATCAAAAGCAAGTGTAAGAATTGTACCAGTGTTTCCACATAGGGATGATTCATGCCAGGCTAAAGGATTTTCCCTTATCTGGCCTTTACAAATGCCTGCTGGTGTAGCTTTGATTCACATTTTAAATAGGAGGAGCCTGAAACCCAGTATCCTTTTCCTCAAAACTAGGGACTAAACTCAAAATCTCCTTTCCAGTGGTAGTTTGTGAGGATCAGTACAACCAAAATGGCTGTAGCTACAGCTAGGTAACGGGGATCCCTGCTCAGATCTACTCTTCAGCCCTTCAAGGAAAACTTGGATCTGCTTTAGCTGAGTGATTCTCCTTTGGTACCACCTGCTGCTCACATGCACTGGGTAAACTTCCCTGGGGCTTGCAGCTAGCATTGTGTAAGTACACACTGGAAAGGCTGCATAATTCATGAGGACATAGCTAACTTATCTGCCTCTTGAAAAATGTCCTGAAAGCATTCCTAAACTCAAAAGAATAAAAAAATCTTACTTTGTGTTTTGGGTCTGGTAAAATACAAAACGTTTTGGGAGGATTTGCTGTAGGTTTTGTTGCTGTTGTCTCCATCATGAGAATTCAGCAATTATGAAAGTCCTTTTGCTTCAGCTGAGGCTTCCAGAGGAAGATTTGAAATCAAAAGTTGAAAGAGGGATGAGCATTGTGCATATATCCTTAATGCTGCGTCTTTTGTCTACCAAAGTATTTGTAAGCTTAACTCCATCACAGATACATTTTAATGTTTTTCGTACATGTCGTCTGTTTATCCTTATTTTCTGTAGCACTAGGTATACTTAGAAATACATGTATTACTTATACACTCTTCTCTCTGTGTCAAACAGAATTTGTAAGTCATTTATGTGAGCAGTACACAGTAAACCATTTTCACACGGTGTACTAAATATTAAATATACGGCATAATGTGCTAATAAAATGTTGCTAACATAAGTAGGCCACCTAAATTAGAGACTAAGCCAGCTCTGTGGTTAACTGTCTCATCTCCTGAATTGCACCTTTAGAAGGCTTTGGAAAGCAAAAAAAAAATAAAAAAAATAGTACATAAATATTGACAAAATTGTTAAAATCTAAAACCAGGAAAAAAACCAAATTATGCTTGACCATTACAGCAATTAATAGTAGATTAGTACATGTTATCAGATGTACATGTTAGTAGCAAGGATGAGGGAATATTAGTATATGAATACCTTGTTAAATATTGCCATAAGCTCTAGAGAAGAATTTGCCTGTGTGTGAAACTTTAGAATAGATTTTTAGTGATATGTTTCATGTGTACAGCTTCAGCGTATATGCATATGTCTTCATTAATCCAGGGTTTCAAAAGCAATATTATAGAATCATTACCATGAAATGCTAGTTAAGAAAAACTGTCTGAGGTTCCTAACCCCATTTCTTCTGTGATGATGATTATGGTAGATGATGATTCAGAAAAAAGGTACGATGGTCTGAGGTTACTGAGGAGGACAAGCCATTGCTTTACGCTACTGATTGTTGGGGACTACAAAAGGGTATGTGCTGACTTCAGCAAGTAAAAAAAATATCACTTGTTTTATCCAGCAAGGAACTTTGAACTTCGTACATTTTCAACATATCGCCCAGGAGGGCTGTGTCACATCAGCACTGCTTTAGGCAGAATGATGTGTGAGAAGGAGGGCGAACATAAAGATGGGCTCAGCTGGGAGTCAGGCCTAGAACAGCATCTTGTCAGAACCTCAGGGTCCAGCGGTCATGACCTTTTTCTTATTTGCAGCACAGCTAAGGTTTCCTTCGGCATGGTAGCTTTATTCGGCAGAATGGGATTGAAAAAGAAATGAGATTGTACCTGGGACTATTTTATGCTCCATTGTAGAATTTCTTTCTAAAACCTTGACCAGGTTCTCGCTCAGAATCTAGCATCTTCCTAGCAGATGGACAGAAACAGGAGAAGGTGCATATGCCTCACAAGAATCTTATTTTTGCTCAGCTGAAAGTGAAAAACAGTTGTCTCATTCAGTATCAAACATGTGAATATAGGATCTTTATACTAAAACTTTTATTTCTGTATTTAAAATTCCAGCATGGTTCAGCAAGAGGAAGGTATTTTGGGGTTAATAAGAAATGCATATTCTTCAAAACAACTCCACCTCAAAAAAAAAAAAAATCCACAGCCTTATAAAATACCTGGTTTGTGTTCTAAAATAAAGCATGTATTTCATGCTCTAAAAGTCTGAGGTTTGTAGCTGAAAAAGATTAAGTAAATAATTCAAAATTTGTTATGTTTACTTGTTAATAATTAAGCAGGTTAGTCTGTGTACTTTTTATAGATGTTGAACTTTATTTATTTATTTTTATTTACTTGGCTTATGTTCTGATTTTTAAATTTGAAGAAGTTTCTGCCAAGGAAGAGTTTATGAGAGAAAAGGCATCAAGGAGTTAAGCATTGCACAGGAAGCAAAATCTGTAGGGACACATAGTCTCTGGAGAGAATGGAGAATTGTCATCTCTTGCTTCCCTTCTGCATTCCTCCAAACTAGTCTGTGGTTCTTCGAGGAAATTAAATTTTAAAGGTAATAATGATTTTTCAGACAAAAGCAAGACCTTGGATTCCTATTTTTTGTTACTAGTGACCAGAGACAGAGAAATCTGTCTGTTATGAGGTGACATTTAGTTCATCTTAGTCAAAGGAAAGTTTCAGCCTCACTTTCAGAAATAGAACAGAAGCTTGAAGGAAAAGATCAGTTAACAGGCACTTCATATATCTGTTTTCTTGTCGTTTGTGTGAGTTAGTCTGGTACGAGCTGACAGATGTAAAGTCTGAATCTCTGTCTTTTGAGGACATTCAGAGAGGCCAACAGCAGCGCGAGCTGTACTCCCAGACACATTTAGAACTGTCCATTGAGAGATTGCATCTGGTGACAGGAGATAGTTTAGTCCAAGTGGATCAATCTGAGCATCTTTGCTTTTGGTGGTAATGAACAGGCCAATAGTCTCTTTAATCTCAGTATCTGTCACATGAGAAAAGAATATGAAGAGAAGGACAATAATTCCATTTTCCATCTAGTAATTCTTTGTTGCTGTTTACATAATTTAGACCTGAACATAAATTGGAACAGAGAATTAGAAGAAATTTGGATTTGGGTTTGGTTCCCCATCCTCCCCTACCTGTCAGTGATCCATCCCACTGCTAATCACATTCCCTTCCTACCTTAAGCAAAGCCATTGTCTAATTTTTTTGAACAGTTAAACTGTTCCTTTGGTCTTGACAGAATAAGATATCATTTGATATTTTCACTCACCTTTTCCAAAGGGGAGGGAAAGCATAGGGTAGTGTGAATAGTCAGTTGAAGTGATCAGCATTAAAAGACAAAAGCTGCTGAAATGTGAGAGTGATCTTTGGACTGTATTAAAAATCAGAGATTTAAAAAGGCTGTTTATGTGAGAATTAATAGCCTGATTTTGTTGACAGTAGAAGTCTTCATCTGTTACCATGGTGTGTTTAAATTCACTGTCTGCGTTGGTATTTCCCTCTGAAGAAATACACAGGCTTGTTGCTAGTATCTCTGATATTAAAAATGACATTTGCTTCTCATGTTCCAGGTGATGATTTCTGTTTAAGTAAAGTTATGGTACATTAAAGTAAGAGGAGGTTAACCTGATGAATAGTGTTGCAGATGTTCCCCTCTCTCCATCATGTGATTATTGCCTTCAACAATTATTTTGCCCTTAGCCTAGAGAGTTGATCCAGGTCTTCCATGGAGATAAATATGGGCAGATAGTATTTTTCAAATAGAATTTAGAAGTGCACAGGGAACTTAAAATTGTTTTCTGAAAGACTTTTTCAGGTGTTAAGAATGGAACTGTAACACTGTTGGGTTTTTTTTACATTTTTCTGTGCATGTATGAAGGTCCCTTTCCTGCAAAAAAAAAGCCAGTTCATACCCAGTTCATAATGTTATAATTGCAGACCGGGTCTGCTTTGGTCTGCAGTGGTCTGCTTTGGGCAGTTGTCCTCAGAAATTCTTCAGACTTTATCATGGAATGTAATGCTAGTCACTTGAGTTATTCCTTTTTACTCTCCCCCCNGTTCAAGAGATCTCAACTCTAGCTGTCAGTGGACCGAAGTCCATAGCACAAAAAACATTACTACAGTCGGGCATGATTGGTCTGTGGTTGTGAGTCCAGTGAAACGTTGAACCAGCCACAAAACCTGACCACTCAACGTGGTCCCTCAAAGCTGAGGAGTAGTGGTGAGCTTGCCAGAAATACTGCCCTGAAAATGGGAAGATTTGAAGCTGTAAGTCTGCCAGATAAGATTTTTTCATGAGCATTAAATTCACACACTAGTATTTTTTCTTTTTTTTTCCCACATCATTGCTGTGAGGCATTGTCCATTTTGCTAAGGACACGCTTTGCTCAAATTTCGTGCCAGGCTGACTGAATCTCAAAAGAGATCAAGAGATTTACAGGTAGTCTCACAGTGAATCATGGTCTGAAATCCTTTTGGTTCCTATATTCTTAGCATTAATCAACAATGATTCCTTTCATTCACTTGCTGTCAGAGTTTGGTTTGTATGTATGATGTCTATGTTTGGAAGGAATTGAACTAGAGGGATGCTAATATAATTTATCTTTCTCTTTGAATCTTGCTCTTAAATATAGAATCTTAAAAAGAGAAGATCCTCGCAGTTACCATCCTACAATATTTTCTCCCCCACTGTGAAAGTTCCATAACCTTTATAGAAAACATAACTAATTGATGCATTCTTTACATTTTCTTTAATGGAACGTATGTATCTCTGTTTCTCTTAATCTGATGATAGGTCACTGAATAGTGTTTTTTTTCATTGGTAGCAAATGTCAAAAGTCCATGCAAGGCATAAGGCATCAACATAAGGAAATGAACAATTATACGTAGTTCTTTCTTGTTTGCATTTGAACAGCAGTACAATATGCTGTTTTTACTGTACAAGCAACTGGCATAGTGAAGAGGCATTTTTAATTTAGGACTGTTTAAGTTATCCATTTCTGTATTTCTTAGTTTTATGGTGGATCTTGTTCTGGTTAGATATGTAAAAAGAAGAATGAATAAATGGACCTTATTTACCTCACCCTTGAAAGCACATTTTTCTAGGAAATTATCATGACCTACCTCAAACGTTTCTGAGGATCGAGATACACTTAAAACTCTGAGGCCAGCAAGCCTGTTGTGAGCCTATGCTCTAATGTGCTCAGCTCTGCTTAGTACATGGAGTTAACATTGATGTAAAAATGAAAAAGCAAAAGTGGTTTCCTGAGTTGTGTGCATAGTTTTTCACTCCACTGATGTCATACAGATGCATCAGATTTCTAGGGTATTACTTGATATGTGTTGATCTTAGCAAAACCATTACATTTAAACATGGAGATTGGAATTGAAAACAAAGTGAATGCCTGGAGGTAGCTGCTTTGGTCCAACAAATTACCATCTCAAGTATAAGGCTTGATTAATTTAAACCATGTATAAAAATAATTCTAAAAACTGTGGCAGAAATGTTGCCATTAATTAAACTCAGGCATTCAAATGTTTAGAAAGGATCAATTAATGATTGTGAAAATAAAGTAACTAGCAATTATACAGACTCTTCTACAGCAGTTTCTGGCAAAAATCACAACTGACAAGAGGGTAGCTGGGTACATTGTGAGTAGTTGTACAAAATTTCAAATGACAGTAGACCAGAGAAGAGAAACTGAGACTTTTGAGTTGAATTCAATCCTTTGCAGAGCTTGAAGAGTCTGAACACCGCTGAAGGTCTGACTGATCAGAGACTTTTAAAATAGGAAACTTTCTCTTTCACCTTATGATCAGATTTTCTTATGCTCTTTTCCATGCTTTTCAGCTCTTCCAGGTTCACCAGTGCCACCCTCTCTTACTGGGCTCACTCAGCAGAGTCACATAGTGTGCCAGCAAGTACAGAGTGGTTCAGTTGTTAGGTGAGGTAAACATTGTGCAAATAGTACAGTTTCATACCTAGTAGTATCACTTAAATCAAGCATATCCTCATGCAATACCTCTAGCAGCATTTAAAGGTCAAAATCCTATCCTTATTACTCAATATTAGGCCTTCTGTTTTGCTTTATTCATTGTCTGTTCAGAACTGAGAGACTATTCCTGACCATCCTTGTGTAATGTTGCAAAGTGCTAACAGCTGCTCTCCAGCGTGTCTCTATGTTCAGGCAACTGCAGTTTATGAAAGCTGAAGCACATGTTACATAGCTGTAGATCAAGCAAAATTAACCTTCTTCCTTCAAAATGGTAGAAGCTGATACCGAACAGACTATGCTGAGTATGCTCAGGACTGACCCACATAGGCTGGGGGATTGCCATAGGGAAATTTCCACAAATGCTGTAGCTGAGGCATCATTTGATTGTAATGACCACAGGTAGAGGGGCACCCAGAAAACAAGAGGAAAAGGACAAGATCAGAAAAGAAAGTGCGATCATGTCTCAGAGAAAGAAACAGAAGCATCTCTGTAGTAGCAAAGAATGGTTGGAAGTGAGGCTTGGAAGTGCCAAGCCTGAAAGCCTACTGGTGTTGTGATAGATTAACCTAAAGTTTGTTCACTGAATCATGGGAGAAAGATATATACATTGTTTGTTCTATAGGAAACTCATGAGGGTTTTGCAGTCTAGCCCATTGTGTAAGATATGCTTGCATAATCACTTTACGGGCTTACAAGTCCAAAGTTGAAACATGCCGGATAAAGACAAATCACCGAAAAAAAAAGCAAAAGAAGAAAAGTGCTGATCTTCACCTAACAAGAGGCAAGAAAAAGACCCTCTAACAACTGATAAAGCATGGGCAAAGGACAAGCAGGAAGCCTTGCAGTGACACATCGACAGAAAACAAGACCACACGAAAAGGGACCTGTGAGAGAAGGAAGGCGCGCGCCGTTGGTGGAGTGGTGACTCCCCGGCCGCCCAGCGCTAATTTTACTCCTTGCTTGCTTGCTAATCAAATAAAATTGTATTTGGATTTAGACACATTAAATTCTGTTGGTGTCTCAATTCATAACAGTGTTACTTCTTTATTTAAGAACTTTCTAGATAAGAAAGGGTGCTCCAAAGATTGGTTCATTTCTGATAAGTAATCTGTTCTTACCTGTAATCGCAGTAGTTAAAATGTCTTTGTGGCTAACTAGGAAAAAACCCCACTAGCAAAATATAGAAATTATTTGTATAATACATAATTTATTTCTTAATTAAAAAACCCAAAAAAATGCTTTTAGATGAAGATGTATTTTTTTATATATTATTAAAGACTGTCAGTAGTCTTAGTCAATCCTGCCATACTCAAACTGGCACTACCTGTGGACAAAGGTTCTTAGGTGGAAAGTCAGCACTTGAGGGGAACAAAGTGATCTCACTGCTCCTGCAAGGAAGCGAAAAGCCTGGCTGGAATGGATTAGAGCACTGTAATCTTAGAGAACATCTTAAAACAGCAATTGGAAACTATGCCAATTGGGTTCCTAAACCATGTTCTGAATTGGTGAAGGAGGGTGCCCAACTCTTACTTTCAGTCTTCAAAATACTGACTCTTTCCTCAGCTTTGTGGCAGCCAGTTCTGAACATTTTGGTAGTTAATGTTACATGGTACTAAGTCTGCTTTTAGGTTTTTTTTTCAGTGCAGCCTATGGAGAGGTTTTCTGGACACTTTAGTCATTAAAGCCATTTATAGTTATAGAGAAATGTGAAGACTTTATGCACAATTTTTCATTAAAAAAAAAACTCTTAAGGCTCTTGACTAGCTAGAGTATTTACCTGTAAACATTTTCCAAAATGCATTTGAAGGACAAACATTAGTGGCAAAAGTGGTTGTGACACCCCTTTCCTTTTATCTCTAAGAGGAATGGAACTTACTTAATGGAAAAAAATGAGATCTTTTTTAAGCATGGAGTCTTAGAAATTGCTATCTATTAATTTGGTGTGCAGCTGTATAACTGTTCTCTCTGATGCATGTGTGTAACATATTTGAAATACTAGTACAGTTAGTTTGTTTGTCACCTGTGTACTACATGTGAATGTGTAGGATTTTGTTTTGTCTCCCTTTAGATAGCTGTAGGTTTATATATATACAGCATTCCACCCACTTCCTCCACTGAACACTGAGCTATTTGACTGTTATGGAAACTCAAGGTTTTTTTGTGTGCAAATCCCTAAACATAAGCATTTCTTTTCTTTACAGCAGCATAAGAAAGAAGTGTTGAGAGCTGCTCTTAACCCTTTTGGAGTCCGAAGTCAAAAGGTAAAACCAAATGCTTTGATATCATAATTGTTTGGAAATGCTGTTTCCTTATCACATTTGAACTGAGATTTCCCACAGGAGAAAAGCAGGGATATGGTAAGAAGAATCAAAACATTATTACACCTCTTTAAGAGCCACCAGTATATCTGGGCATAAATTATACAGGTAAGTTACAACTGGTAAACTCCAATTATCAATTTTGCTTAATATGAAAACATTGACATTAAGAGTCAGTGGGACTTTCAGTAGGATTTAATATTGCTAAGGATTTAATGATTTTTGTCTCACTATAACTTGATAGTTTTTATGATATATAAAGTTTTTTCAAATTACAGTAAAATAAATCCTGTAGCTCTTTTCTGAGGCAAGAGTCCCTCAATGGGAGTTTTGCCTGAGTGAGAACTGAATGAGGTCTAAATAATTAGCAATTAAAATATTCAGTTATTGTGCTACTGTATATAACAAAGCACTGGAGGTATTAAAAATTGCTAATCTCCTCCTTATTAAAATGTTAACTGCTAGACATAATACAGTTTTGCATTTTCTATCATTCATTTTTGCAGTTCATTAGTAGAGGTGAAATGTTTGTGACAAATAGTCATTTGAACTTTTAAGGGATTGACTTTGTTTTTCTGGCATTTTTGTTAATATTTCTGAGTTAATTTACAAGAAGAAGTGTTTGTGGAAGCCACGGATTTTAGTCAAAAACTTGACCATGTACAGAGAGTAACTTGTAATATGCCATTCATGTGTGTTTGCAGAAGAAAGCAGATGGTAAAGCTACTCATCGGGAGACAGGGCTAGGCAGTTTAGGTATCCAATTTATACACATTTTGATCAGCAACTTCTTATAATGAACTCCACTAATAGGCTAGGGATTGTCCATAGCATTCACTGGACACTGGTATGTGAATAGTTCAACAACAGGCTACAGAGCACCCAGGCTCTTTATTACTGTGCTAGTTAATATAAGGGCCAGACTGTGCTCTCATCCTACTTCAGTGCACAAAAGAATGGGCAAGAGGCATCTCCTATCCCTTCCTCACACAGCAGCAGAGGAAATGTGGAAAGGGGCAATGGTATTTGTTGAGTGAAAAAGGAGTAGTCAGTGAAGGTGGCAAATTTCCCAGGAAGGGCAACTCCCTCAATACTGTGTCTCCCATAGTAATTCCCTGGAGTAGGTTTTGTTATTTATTATGCCTAAAGGGTTTTTTTTTCCTGACCTTGTGAAGGGCCATTTTAAACCTAGACATTTAATTGTGCAGTGTAACTTTGTTGGCAGTTCAGGCCATGATTCTGCAAGGATTTACACATGTATTTCACTTACAGCATTATAAGTAATCCTGTTGAAGTTCACGAGATTAATTGCAGGACATAAAGTTAAGCATGTATATTTGTCTGTGTAGTAAAAGAGGTGTAGTTTCATTTATTTATTTACTTTCAGGGTGGGAAATTGTTTTTAAAAATACATAAATATATGAGATTTTCCACTAATTTTGTGGCAATTAAAGAGGAGATCGATGATAACAAAATAAGCTTTCTGCTTGTTCCCAAAATTCACATTTTTGTCAGGTTTGTAGCTATGAAGTGTGGAAAAGAATAAGCTGCTATCATTTTCTTTTTTACATGCACAGTTAAACCTCCAGCTAGAATGAAATGATCATATAATTTATTATAGAGGAGTAAACAGGAGAGAAATCAAACAGGAAGTCATGTGTACTTGTGTGGACTCTTGCTTATAATTTCATCAGATGGGTGCACACCTCAGACATTTTATTTAGTGATAAAATATGCAAATTATTCTGGAGCCACCAGCAATACCTTCACTTGAATGTCAAAACTGACAGAGATTTTTAAATCAAACCTCAACAACAAACAACTTGTATTTTAAAGCAACTATTCCTAAGATATAGCTACCAACTACAGATGAGTAAGAGCAGAATTGTTTCCTGCCTTCCTTCATACAATTTCCTTCCTCTTTTGTTTACCTCCATAAAGGAACAGGGTTGCAGGCTTACCTGTAAATACTGGGTGTAACTATGGGCAACAGTGCAGAAGAGCTATAAATGTATATGGAACTATGTGCAAAGCACAGGAATGCAGTTTGAAAGTGAGGAGACTTAGGAAATGTGATGTACCACAGAAGGTGTCTTCTGGTTTTCCAGATGCCTACTTCACATCTTCCATATCTGTGAAGAATGGGTAGCATAAACTCTTCAATTGCCTTCTCTGTCTTTGGCTTTAGTTTTACTCCATTTATGTCTTTAAATCAGAATGTGGTACTAGAAGCCTGTGGGTACAGTAGAACGTTTGGATGATAGCTTTTCTATGAGATTAAGAACCGAAATTCCTCAAAGCTGTGGATGTTTAGCTGCTGGGGTTTTTGTTTTGAGTGTATATACAGTCTTGAGAGAAAGGGTGTCACTGAAAATGCAGTTTGGGATTTAAATGTTAGATGTGTTTATTTTTGGAATCCTTTTTCAAGTCAGTGCCCACTGCCTATAAAGTGATAATCTTGTGTATTTTCCTCGGATTCACTTCCTCCTCTTCTCTCTGTGGATGTGCGCACATAACTAGGTCCAAACACTTCTATCTGAACTTTTCCTAGGGCTTTTTTGGCTTGTTTTCTTCTTGTTGTTGTTTTGTGTATGTGTACCTAATTAACCAGAAAGCTATCTGGACTGGAAACATTCAACAAAGGGTAACAACTTAAGTACTCCTGTGTCTGTGCAGTGTATGTGTGTGTGAGAGGGAGTGAGCTGTGATGAGAGAGGTTATGAAAGATGGTTATTCGTTTTTTTATTACATGCCTGATTGTGTATGTTGTTCTGTCTTTCTGCATTCTCTTATGTCACTTGGTCCTTGTGTCCTAACAAATCCTCCTCTGTGACAGATTAGCATTTGTGGTCAGTTGCTTTAGTTAGTACCAGCCTCTTCCAGGTGGGAGTTTGCTTTCTGCATTTAAATTTCAAGAGTAACATTTTTGTTTTCCTGCAAAATGAGAAAAAGAATTTCTATGTGTTTTTGATTAGAAAGATACAATATAAGTCCCATAATACATTCTCATGGACCTGGGTCCCCAATAGTACTCTTTGTAGAAAAGGACTTCCAAAATACTCAAGGCTTACAGCTTATAAAGCTTTAGGCCACTGCAGAACATTTTGTTTACAGCAACTAATTCTAGGACCTACTTCGGTGTTGTGGATACTTAACTCTTACCCACTCAAACAGAGGCACTTCAAAATAATTAAAGTAAATGAATAATCCACACACAGAGCAAACCCTTTCAGATGGAAAGTGGGTTTATTGAAGAAAGATTTTGCTGCATTTTTTTTCCCTCCAAATAGTTTATTTCAAGTTCTTCTTAAATAGGAAGCAAATGCTTTTGTTGGAAAACAAAAACTGAATTTTTGATTGTTATTTCTGCAATACCTGATGAACTTAGATCGTTGAAAGCAAGAAAAAAACAAGATGGATTTTGACATTTCAAGCTGAAGTCCAGGTTGTAGTGTATTGCCTTTCTGCAAAATGCTGACTGAGGTAGCACTGAAAGAGACACAGTGGATGTTGTGGTATGTTTACTTCTAGTGCACTGCTGTAAAAGAATTTGAAAGATTTGAAAGAATTTTGAAAAAATTTCTGCAGCTTGTGGGAGACTGCTGAGTAAAAGCAGCAAAGGAGGGGGATCAGCCACGATGGCTTTGATTTTTCCCTGATTTGCTATAGGAATATTCATGTTTTAGTCTTTCACCTGAATGGATGCACTTTAACCATCTGTTGCAGTCCTGATGCCATGGTTGCAGCTATCAACTTTGATACTTGCCAGTTGCCATAAGAGTGTTTGCTTGCCTCGTTGTGATAGGGAATAATTGCCTAGTTGTGCTACCAGTAACCTTATTAATCTTATCAAAACCTAGACATTTGTATTTGATAAATGTTGATATTGGAATCTGTCGTATTCTTTCAACATCAAGCTTTACAGGAAATCCCTGTGCCTGCAAAAGTCTTCCTTATGTGCAAACTCCAAGAAGGGAAATATAGCTTCTGTCTTATGTTGACACTACATTTGCTATTTTTTTCAGTGCTGAATTTGATTCCAGGCATCCAGCAGCATTCTAGGGGGGGAGGTGACCAGCATCCAGTGGCCTACACTACTGCTCCTCTACTTGCCATGAATAGTAGCCCACTGGGCTAGTTAACCTTTACACTGATTTTTTCCTGTTCCTTCCTTTGTAGCTGATTTCTGCCCAGAGGACGTGGGTTACCACGGTCTGGCTGCCAACACAAAGTTCAGGATTGTGCTTGTGTGTGTTTATGTTTACTTGTATGCACATGTGTTGTGTTGCTCAGCAGATACTGTAGTAAATCTAACAATGCAAGGCCAAGTATGCCTGTATTTTCTATATGAAAAGTAAACGTTAAATAAAAAAAAGTTTTACCCTCCCTCCTTTACCATTTTTGTAAACCAGTATGGGAGGATTTGTCTCTTTAATCAACGCAGTGGCACAACAGATTTCCTCATTCAGTGCTTTAAAAGTGGAATTTCAGTGTGCTAAAATTTTGTTTCTCACGTGTCTCAAATCATGGCCAATGATTCATGTTGACTTGCCAGGGGCCACGACCTGTTACTTCCTCTATGTAAAACACAATATCCCTGTTCAGTGAGAGGAAAAAAGTATGGGCAAGGATTATATGTCAGGGAAGTATTTATGATTCAGAAGAAGGTGTTTAATCATGATAGTTTTTGCTCAGGTGTATGCTGGGGTCATTTCCTTTCAGTCATTCTCATTTTCTTCTTTATCTGAACTGTGGGTCATCTGGTAGCATCTGGAGGATGTTGGACAGGTTACACTTGGCACTTTAGCCACATGGCAAATTTGGT
This sequence comes from Serilophus lunatus, assembly GCA_013399895.1. Taxonomy (NCBI): domain Eukaryota; kingdom Metazoa; phylum Chordata; class Aves; order Passeriformes; family Eurylaimidae; genus Serilophus; species Serilophus lunatus. Next base: position 285,148 of record VXBA01004611.1, on the reverse strand, counting down.
TTTAAATTCTTTGTTCTGAGCCAGTGAGTCAGTTTACATTCACTGGAAAGAATAAATAGCAATTTTGTTGTCCAGATGTCAAATTCAGGTGTCCAAAATGAAAGCACTGATCTTTAATGCCTCTAGTGTTTGTTTTGGGAAAGTTAATTTTCTTCAGTAGATAGCTCAGGACAGTGAATCTTTTTGCTTCTTCATCTGCTTAGGTTTCTACTCCGTTGTCTTTTTAAAACCCATAGGCACTTGGCTTCCGTGGTTTTCCATAAAAGTAGAACTTAAGTTTCCAAGGAACTAATTGTAAAAAGGAAGGTTAAATCCTCTGTCTGGTGGTGCAAGATTTTAACTTCAGATGTTACTGTGTTCTGCAAAGTTTTATATATATATATATATATATATATACACACACACACATATATATGTCTTTCCCTGAGTAGTAAAATGGAATCCTTTTCCCTTTCTCTCTCTTCCTCCCTTTCTCCTTCTTTCTTTCCCTTTATTTCTTTTCTATTTCTCTATTTCTTTCTTTCTCCCTCTCTGTCTTAGTGTCTCCCTTTCTCTTCCTGTCCCTTCTTTGTATAGATGGATGTCTGCTTTCTCATTACAACTGAATCAGACATTTATATGGTGACACTGAGGTGATGCCACTGAACACCTTCCATGTACCTCATTCCTTTTGCAAACCTTCCAGTCAAAACCAACCTTAAGTTATGCAGTAGTATGATTAGCAGAGTAGAGTTTCTGCATAACTTAGTGTTACCAGCAGTGAGGGTCCTTAAAAGATCAACTCCCTATTCCTCCTGTCGCAGCAAAAAAAAAAGAGCAGACAACAAAATGAGAGACAGCACAAAGTCAGCCGCGGTGGGAGCTGGACGACTTGTGCGGCAGCAGCACGTTTTAATGCTAAGTAGCTGAGGAAGACCATTTTGACTCTGAAAAACAACTTTGAGGCCATTTTAGTCATTCCTTTTGACTCTTTTGAATCAAACTTGTATCATTCTTACTGCTCTTAATAGGACTTGAGGGACTACAATTCTCCGTGCCTTCCAAAGGCATATCTTAAGGGTGGCAGAGAGAATTCATGAAAGTAGGCAGAGGCTTTTCTAAGGGACAAGCAGCTGAAAACTTGTATTTTTTCTGGCAAGAAATCAGTATAGAAGAATAAAATAAAGAGACAAGAAATGTTGCTACTTAGTCACTCATAGAGCATTTTAATTACATAAGTTTTTATTAAACTGAATTGTGATCATTTGCAGAACTTTGATTTGAAACTTCTTCCTTCCTTTGAATTAAAATAGCTTTACAATAATGTTTATAGGCACACTTAAATGTGTGTGGGTTTTTACGAGATGGGATTGCCCCACAACCTCACTATCTATGCCTGTGTGTTCTCTTGTAAGTTATATTTCTAACAGTTTTATTGGTATGTGGCTAAAACACAATGTTCCAATCCCATGTGCTTGGCAGGGCTGTAAACATGAGACACACTATTTCAATATAAACTTTAAGCCTTTTTGAAATTCTGGAGGCCACCAGAGTGAATGTCTCTTAGGCGATCTCCTCCACCAGGCTCTTATCACTACTTCAGAGGTCATCAAGGGAGAATGTGTTTCTCTTTGCCAAGACATTATACTGCAGCAGAGATTCAGTTAATTTAAGGGTGACTGAATTTCCACAGATCTTGGAAAAAATATTTTTACCATGCATCATGTTTGAGAAATAGCTTTCCTTTAATTTTTTTCCTATTATTTTTAAAAATCGTCATCCTCCCACTGTCCTTTGTTGTAAGTGGTGAATCTGTGCCGAGAGATGTGTGGAGGCAACACAGCTATGTGAAAAATCTAGTTATTATCCAACAAGCAAGCCCACCTTCCTCCCAGGCTCTTCAGAAAAGTGTGGAACTTTTTTGTCCTACCAGTTGTCTGGGGAGGAGAGCTGCACAGATTTTCATAGTAATGCCCACAATCATCTATCTCTCAGGGAGATCTGCTTCCTTTAGTTTGATTTGCCCGTGGCTTTTTGAGAAGATGGCTGGTCATGAAAGGCAGCAGCAGGTGAGAAGTAACTTGAATATGCCCTCTCCTGGTGTTGATCAGTTGTATTAAATGCTGTTTTCATTCTCAGTTAGATTGTCCATAATCTATCCTTGAAATCATGACCTGTTTAAATTTTCAGAATAATTCTGCATTATTTTAAATCACTAAATTAAGCTAGATGCTGGACTTTGTATTCAAGAAGTAACATCACCTCTTCTACTCTCTTCTTAGATATAAAATCTCACCAATTTTCTGATGAATATATGTGCCTGTAAATAATTTCCATCTCATAATTATGCCCATATTTATCTGAATATTGATGTCTTAAATGGCAAAAGGAAGAATATAATGTTACTTTGGAAACAGGTATCCTTTCTTGTTACGTAGCTATTAGCAGTTTTACATGGTAGTTAAACTTGTATTTACATGTTCAGATCACATTTTTTGGAACGTGGTGTCGAGAGGGAAAGACATCAGTTACATCTCACTTCTCTTTTAGAAACCTTTTCCCTATCATCCAGTAACTTTAATGTTAGGATTAGTTTGGCACATTGTAGGAATAATAATTATAAGCCTTGAGTTTAGATTTTGAAACCTATGTAGTCAAAGCATGTTGATCAGGATATAGCTCGCAGAATTACAGAGTAGGATGGGTGGGTTCTAAAAAACAAAAAGCATGATGTAGCTGAAGTTTTTCCTGCTTCTTTCAGCAGTTTTCTAACCAGAGATTTTTTTTCTTGAAGTCTTGCCAATGACAAAGATAAGGAAGGAACATGTGGACTGATGCAGAGTGCTCTCACTAGGGCAAAAAAACCCAAACAAACCCCTAAGCTATGTCTGAGGAAATGTCAGATTTCTATTATATGAATGAAAGGCAGAACTCACTTCTTACATCTTTGGAAAAATCAAATGAACTAATCTCTCCATTTACAGAACAATTTCTGTGTGTGTTCCACTTCCATTTCTTACTGGAAATCAAACAGCTTTGTTTTTCAGCACTTCTCCTGCAAACTTACTCCCTCATGCACACACACAAAAATCCCTAAATCCATGCATCCTAGGGAATCAAAGATTTAGGAACGTACATTTTTCATAGGTAGTTATAAATATGCATTTAAAAAAATCCCATTGCATGAATTTCTTAAGGGAATAATACATGAAATCACAAAGGAAAATGTTACGGCAAAAAGCAATGAAGCAAACTCAAATTTAGATCTTCCTATTAGGAAGACGCAGTCTGAAGTAACATGGCACAGATGCTAAAAACAGAGCAGTTGAAGTAAAACTGTGTTTTGATACCAGGCTTTGCTTTTGACCTTTTACTAGGATAGAGTTCTAAGACAATGTTGGTATTGTCTTCAGTTGCCTCTATAATCTTTTTGGTTGTGGAAGATAGCTTCTTGTGAAATATGAGTAACACAAGAAGTATGCATTCATTTATGTAAATTCAGGGTATTAATTGTTAACACACCTTTCGCACATAGTAACTCCTACAGGAAATATTCGTGTGGATGATCCCTGAAAACCAAGAACAAATGCTGTATTTTATTTAATTTTTTTTAGAGGAGGGGCTTAGGGAATGTCTGTGGGGTTTTCTGGGCTTTGTCCCCTTTTCTCTATTTGACCACATACACTAAAATGTGAGACAGTAAAACTTTCTCCTTACACAAAGCTGTCATTGTTTTAAGGCCATTCTACTCCCTCTGATCCTGTATTAAAACAGGTGCCTCACTTGCTTGGCTCTCCTGGAGCAGTTTTGCGGATTAAAGCACCACATGTATCCTGCACATTGGCACTATTAACAGCAGAATGAGGCTGGGACAAAAACTCATATAGGAGCTACACACCTAGGTGCAGTTAGTAAACAGAGATAGTTACCCTCATTAAGCATAATTAAACCTAATATTGACTGTAAACTGTTACTTACCTTAAACTTCTCCGCAGACATTGTGGGAAAGGGATTAACTTAGTGGAGGGGTACACTAATTACTACCTTCTTCACATTAAAGTTACCATCAGCAAGGCCTATATTCATAAATAAAACATAGTAGGGGATGAGAGATTGAGAAATATGTAAATTCATTTGCAGAAAAAAAGACCAAATTAAAAAAAAGAAAGTTGAGTGATGCTACTGGAAGCAAAATGGCACTCTAGCTAATTACCATGGAAAGTATGATAAATCATGGACGTGTATCCTTGACTTCTGACTGATAGAGCCTGCAGAGTGCAATCTCTCATGCATAGCTGCCTCCGACTGATTTAAACCCATACCATTGCCGGGTTTGATGGGAAAGCACAAAAGTGTGTTATTTTATTTCCTTGGGTATTGTTGCTACCTTTTTCTCCTAGAAATGACTTGCAATTATTGTAAAAATGCAGTCTGATTTCTTGTCTGCAGAAGAATTGTTGTTTGATGCAATTGACAAACAAAGGCTCCAAAGATGGTCTAGTTAGGGTTTAGTAGCTGCATTTTCAAATGCAATTGATCTGGTATATTGAGACAATTATAGAAATACAATAAAATGTCAAGGGAGGGGTTGCTTTTGCTTTGTTATACTTATTCTCTTGGGAGAGATCTTGTGCCCCACAGACAAGATCTAAAGTCAGAAAGAGTTTAATTTATGAATTTCTATTTCTCTTCTGTAGAATTTAAAGTGAGTCACATCATTGCTCTGTGCTTCAGCTTTTTGATCTGTTTTCTCCCAAATTCATAGTTTCCTGCACTTAACAGTTTCTGCAAGGAGCTGCACACACTTAGGATTATTCAGATGAGAAAAGCTTGTAGGGTGAGGCCATACTATGTGTTATCGTGTCAGTGCTATTACTGCTTAATCCTGTAAATACTTTAAATTTGAATACATAATGAAGATATGATTGCTGTTTGTGGGGTATTTTCTATTTTCCTTGTGTATCTGTCCAGAGTACTTTTTTGGTTAAGCAGTATCATTATAAAAGTCTGTTCTGATGAGGTAGCTCACACCACACATCTGAGGACAGACTTCTCCTGAGGTACCTGAGTAGAGCATTGCCCACGTTACGGGCATAGGAGAAGCTCAAGCACACTTGTATTTAATATGCAAGGTGGAAATTTAGCATCACAGTGGTATTCTTATTATGTGGATATTTTAACACAGAATTATTATGGGCTTCTACTAGGTGTTATCCTTTAACTTTTTATGAACTTCCAACACTGGGCACTCTGGAGAAGGAATTTAATATTTGTAATGGTCATAGTGTCGCATTTTGCCGGAAGGAGTGGGAAAGTGAAGCTGTTAGTTGAACATCTGCAAATAGATACTACTTAGTAAGTTCCTTGTTTGTTAGGGGTTTTTTTTCCATTTCTCTTTTTGGTTTCTCTTTTCTTCTAGAGAGCTACTTCTGCAATATTGATGTGATGTACAGGTAGGAATGTGTAGTTCCCATCTATGGCTATTATGCTTCAATAAACAATGCTTAGTAATTAACAGTTTTCCTGCTCTGGTAACCCCTATTCTTTGCAGCTTTTTGTGTAGCCAGCTGTTTATAGATGTTGTCTTCATATGTCTTTTGCAGTTGCACTGAGTTTTGACAGCATAGAATTTGAAGAAATATTTCAAAATTGTTTCAGAGCTGTAAGTTACTTTCAAGATTTACATGGCTAAATTCTGCAGTGACATACACATCATAACAGTTAGCAAAGCAAGGAGCAGAAGTCCAAAATTATTACTAGCTAGCAAAATCAGAAGTTAAATAAGAACACTTCAATGGAGTAAATACAAATTCAGAGGCCAGGTTGTTCCAGCATTAAAAAATATTTGCATCCTTTCTTTTGTTTAGGACTATAGAACTGCACCAAGGAGCTTTCACCTGGGATTCACTACGAGGAGCTATTTGTTCTGTCTGCTTCTTCAGGGAGATTTAGAGCAATACTGTTATGGGCTTGAACAAGCTTTTTTTTCCTAGGTCCCTTCCATATCTTTTCAAAGGGAAGAAAGAAGGGTCACTGTATAGGAAATGGAGAAACAGACTTGAGACATGGAAGTTGTGAGGCTGCATAGCCTGTATATTTCTGTTCATTATCAAGTTGCCTGGCCAGACTTCTCCAGACCTACCAGCTAAATGTCATGGGGAGTCTTAATTACATTGCATCTGTAACAGTGGACAGCCTAAATCCTGGGCAAGCTTTTCAGCATTTGGCCTGTTAGTAACAGCTGCATGCTTTCTCTGATTAGAAATTGAAATTGGGTATATCAGTTTCCTAGGGAAACACTGAAAACAAGTATTTTTGATAAATATTAGGAAAGCTCCATTACATAAGAAATGGGAATGTAAACTACAACCATACTTTTGGGGAGGAAAGAAATTATTCTACTTTCTATGTTAGCATTCTAAAACTAAACTGTAATAATTCCCATCTACTGCCCATCCAGCTGGTGTACACTGGACATTTTATGTCCACTGGACAAAATAATAATTCATCTCTTTGATCTCTTGTCAAACTCATTCCCTCCAGTTCTTCTGGGAGTGCTCTTGAGGTTCTAACAAAACAATTATCTAAGTAATAATAAAGTTGAATCCCAGACATTTCTGCAAAGCATAGGCCAAATCCTGTGAATTCATACTGAGGCAAAATTTTCACTAAAGTCAAAATGAGGATTTTTGTCACTTGCAGAATTTCTCTCAAGCAGAAATTCTCTGCTTGCTTTCTTCCCCTATGGCAAACATGACTAAACACACAGATTGTTATAAAATGTAGACACAGAAAAGATTTTTGTTTTAAAAAAAGTAAGGCATAAATTTTCATTAGAATTCTTTTGTGAAGTGGCTCATTTAAGTGATAATATTTCATAAATAATAGTTAAATAAAGTATTTGAGGATTATAATTTTCATTTTCATCAATATCAGAACAGCTGGATCCCACGACTGACAAAATGGCTGAATGTGGACATATTTCTGCCAAGTATAATATAAAAATGGGAGGCCAAGCTTTAAAAGATGGATGATATTCTTCATGTGAATTTAAGTCATATTCTTAATGAACTGGTTTAAATTCATTTGAGTAAGGCAGAATGTGTCTGTTTAAAATACTCTTACATTTTCGTGTGTGTGTGTAATAGGTTTCAAACCTCTTTGCAATGTGGATCTCACATGTGACAGTCAGATGCACTCAGATGTGAGAGAAGGTCTGTAATTTCTCCATCTGAAGTTGTTCCCAGTGGAACAGTCTATAGAATGACAGTACTGGAGCTTTTGTCATTGTCCTCATATCAGAACGTAGTAGCAAATGTGCGTGGCTCTGAGGACATTTCACCAGCATCTTGGCATTTTCTTGGAACTTGCAGTTTCTTGCTTCTCCTGTTTCCTATTCATTCCCTTACATTTCCCTGTTTACTTTTATCCTTCTCCCATATGTTATCTTCTCTAATGTCTCCTTCTCTCTGTTTTCATTTTTTCTTTATCTCCTATTTCTCAGTAGGTCTGCTCTTTTGTGGCTAAAGACCTGAATTTCATGGTCTGTCCTTATGCAAGCAAAATGCCTACTGAAGTCAGTCAAGCCAGAGTTTATCTTCTCAGATTTTGGCCTTTGCTTGTTATCATTATATCTGTAGCAAACTATCTGTATTTGGGGACATGCTTCAGCCAGCATAAGGCCATTTATTTAACATTTACTTCTAGAATGGATCTGCTTACTTCCAATCCCCTGTTTGGAAGCTTGTTAGGAATGTGCATGCTGCTATAACATGCAAACTCTAATGAGTAGGTGGAGAATAAGTATTTTTTGTCTGATAGACTAGTACTTTTATTTTACCCATTCAAAAACAAAGATGGCAATCTGCTTCGTTAATGTTCAGTAAGATCTCAGTGTAAGTGTCATGGGGGTATGAAGTGCTTAAAATAAAATAACTTAGGAGCTGAGGAGATAATTATCTATGAGAGGAAATACTGGGAATGGCAGGGAATACAAACAAAGGCAGGGCAAAATAGATTCAGTATTGCAAAATAACTCCCCATTTATCCTGCTCTCAAACACACAGACAATAACCTCAATAACCTACATGAGTTAATGAACATTTTGCTTTGTCTACAATGTTCATGCAAGTAATCATTACTTCTACTCAGTGTCCAATTACTTGAGCCCACCTTTGGTCTTTGAAGTTCCAAACTACCCTTTCTTGTGTTGCGTAGAAAGTAAGAAGTGTTATTTCATTGGAGAAGTAGGGGTTTTTTTTGGTGTTACAATTTCCTGTTAAGATTATTTCCTTCTGCAATGAAATAGAACATGTGGGCTTTTTACAGAAAGAGTATAAACTAAGACTGTCAGGCCATTGTAAAAGATAGTCCAAACTAATGTGCAGTCCATAATTAGTCCTGTGCTCCATTTCTGCCTTGGCTGAACTGAAAAAAACCAACAACTTCTCTATTAGAATATCAAAACAGGAGTATGTCTATGTCTGCATCTTTGATGTGCTGTTAGTCTGTAGCAGAATGCTTACAGATGAAAGTGTACTTACCCTCTTCCCTTAGCATTTACTGTTGGCAGTGGGACTTGGGATTCTCAGTTAAACAAATTTTTGTCTGTCTTAGTTGCCTGTTCTTCTGCATGTCAGATCGGTTGCATTTTTGATGCAATAGATTGTGGTGCTTTAAGGACATAGCATAGCTACTGCATGCCTGTGAGTTAACAAATTTTAAGTATTTAAATCACATAGGAAAATGAAAAGTGGTTTCTTCTGTGTTTGGAATGACTACTAGCTTTACAGCCATCAAACTGAGCTTGGAATGACCAATTGACTCTTGTACTCTATATGCTGGCTGTTGACTATAAATGAGAAGTCTTTCCACCCCTGCCTTGAGGTTATGAAATGTGGCTATGTAGTAATTAATGCCACAGTATAATTTTTTAACTGCTACAGAAATATAATATCAGATGCTCAGATGGCATCAATTGGCTTAGCTCCACTGAAGGCAACAAAATGCGATGCCAACTTATACCAGCTGAGGATCTGGCCCACAGTTAAAAGGAAAAAAAGGACAGGCTGCCAATATGGCAGGGAACATATTGAGATTTATGGTAGTGACTTAATCAGTAAAAAGTTCTGCATGAAGTGGTTGTCTCTTTGCACATTCACATTAGTCACTTGAGCTGGAGACATTTGGAGCTCTAACACAGCCTGTGTGGGCCCTGCTTTTACACTCTTTTCCACACTCTATGCTCTTAAATGTATGACAGCATCCCACCTCACTCTCATTGTCCAAGCTGACAATCTCTCCTCACATACCTACCACAGATTCTAGGCTATACATTTTTTTAACATAATTTTAATTTGGATGACCCTATTTATTTCATTTTTGCCTATATTTCTTAGTTTCTTAAGGTGTTGCTTCTTAATCACACCTAAAAAAAGGTGGGAATTTCACATCTTTCTTGTAACTCTCATCTAGCTGTCCTATTCGCCTTTAAGTATTATATTAATCTTGAGAAGAATAAGAAAATTCAGTTTGCTGCTTTTATGTTCAAATATGTATGTAATTTTTTTTTTCACTTGGAGATAGGGTGAGTACACGTAATACTTGTAAATTATTATCTTCTATAAAAAAGATTGAATAACTTGATAGATAGAAATTATCTTCTCTGTATTACAAAATTAGTGAATGACATACTTATTAAAGATGAAATGTCTGTAGAATCTCCCCAACTTTTTTTTCCCTCAGTAATGTAACTGTTGTAGCATTCGATTTATAGTGAGTGCTGTCTCTAAACTTGTGAGCCATCCCCAGTTCTGATATCTTGGTTTTGATTGTTAACAATGTCCAGACTGGCTGTTTCCACTTTTGGTCTCATCCTCTGTGATCCATCCTTGTAATATGAAATTGAGGAAACACTTCTCTTCTGTACTAAAATACCTGTCTTAAAAATATAACAAGTGATTGGTAACTTGGAATTTGACCTGCAATATGTACGTCCAGCAACTTTTGCATTACACACTACAATTATAAATTTAAGCAGGATAAACTTTCAGAAATAGAGGTATTTGAATATCAAAAGCCTACAAAGTTTTAAAACTTTGTAAAAGTTTTTAAAACTTTTAAAACAAAGTTGAGTTTTAAACATGTAATGAATTTACTCTTCTGTGCTCTAAAAATACAGAAAAATAAAATAATCATTAAAACATCTCCAGATACAAAACTCAGATGCAGTTTTTCAAGAAGTTTCAAAAGATGCTTTGAATGACACTCAGTCTCTTACCATGATGTATTTTCCTGCACTTCAAAGTAAGAGTGAGTCTTCTGTGGCATCTGTATCACGTAGGTGCTGATAAGAATGCTGGGGAGACAGGACACAACGTTAATCTCTTCTATTTTGCTAATTGTTGTGTTTCAAGGAATCCAGTGCTACCTTGGCTGAGGACTGTTCACTGTTCTAGGAAAAAGTACAGAGCTCAGTCCATCTCTTACTAAGGTCCTTGAAAATATTTGTGTTTCAACCAACAGTTGTAAGTTTAAATTTAAAGCATGTAGTATCTTCAAATCCTGTATGCTGATAATTGTAGTTGATTCACTTAAACAGTACATATAAACACTTGAGACTATTGTAAAGTACTTATAAGAAATATTAAAATATTGTAACAAATGCTTAAAGCAATATTTAGTCCTATATTCTTGGTGCTTTTTCTTAGAAATAGCAGTGTACTTTACAAGTTTCCAAGTGATAATACATTTTTTAGAGAACCTTAGAGTGCTTTTACGAAGTATCATTGTCCTCATTTGATAGACGGGGAAACTGAAACACAGCACAGTTAAGTAATTTTCTCAAGGCTGTAGGATAATTCATGGCTAAACTATGGATAGATTATTTCTTGGCATTGAGTGTTTCATGCACTCTTCTACTCCTTCTCTGTGTTAAAGAATACTACAGTACCTTTATGATACACTTAAAAAAGAAACACAACTAGTTGTTTCTTGTTTTCAAGTCTCTTTAAAAATGCTTTTGTTTAGCTGAACATCTTCATTTTCTATCTTGACCTTTTATCAAAATTAAATTTTCATACACACAAACTCTGCAGGAGAGAGAAAGACTGAATAACATCTTTGACTTGGCTGGGATTAGAGTCAAAACCAGAGGGCAGAATCTAGCTAAGAAATATTAAATTGAAATTCTTATAAATGTACTTCAATGCTTCAAATTCTGTTTCCTGTACATTGGACCAGAACAGAAGGTTAGTAGGAGATGGATGTCCCTAGTTATAAATAATTGTGACAACAACTAACAGTACAGTGCACTTGAAAGAACAGTTAAGTCTTGCTGCAAAATGCATCCTAACTACAAAAATGACAGCCTGCATGGTGCTGCGGATGGAGGGCAGCTTGTAGTGCTATTCGGAATAATAACATTAGCTTGTATCTGCTTAGAATATCCCAGAGTTTTGTAAATATCTCCTAGAAAGTAATCTAATATTTCTTATTCTGGTGTTATTTAGGAGTGCAAGAAGACATAGTTTATAAGAAATTTGAAATCAGGTTATAGTACTTCTGGGGCAAGATGTATAATTGATATTCTTTTAAAATTACAGTAGCTTTTACCTTACAAGCAGAGTGTGGATGGTACACTTTGTGGTCTGGCTGGCACCAGTGAAGACTGTGGTTAATCTAGTTTTTTTATTTTACAGAAGTCACTGCAGAAAATGATACATTCTTCTTTCAGACTCCTCAAAGCTTTGCTGAGGTGCACACACTTGACGTAATGTGAAGGCAAGTTTCAATTTTCAGAGAACGTAAGGTCATTGCCAAAATACTGAATCTTGGCCTGTTCTACAATGTGTGGGATCTTTACTTACAATTTAAAGAGAGTTATTTGAATCACTATTGTCATTAAATGCTGTTGCACAGTGTACTTTCTGTTCTTGGACAACCTAAGAAATGTCTTTGCCTGTCCCTGAGTAGCTGGCAACAAATCTGAGCTGCATTTACATTAGAGTCCTTTTTGGGTGTTCTCACCATTCTCATGCCAGTGTTAACCTTAAGGAAGACATTCTCCAGCAACTGGAAAGACACAGTCTCCCTCACCAATGGAGGCTGTATTATTAATTCTGATGACAAATAGAATCATGTGCATATATTGGTAGGGTTAATTGTCACCTTAGGACCTCCTTGCTGAATAGATCTACATGTAGAACAATGGAATGAATAGGTGGTGTCTTTTAAGATTTTAATTCTTTTCAATTGGATAAGTTTCTGTTGTCATCATCTGTTTACCAAAGGGGTCATGTTTATTTGTCAAATATTGGGATGCATTGAGTATTGTCAGCATGATTCCTGTACTGTGTTTCAATAGCAACTTCTTAGTTCTACATATGTGGAACTGGAGGTGCATAAAGTGGAATCCAAAACTTGTTAGTATCTGTCAGCTGCAGATGCTGTATCATCTCAGGCACAGACATGGAAGGATATCCTGCATTTAATATGGAGAAACATGAAGTAACTTGTGTTACTGTTTCAAGATCTTGGAACCAATCACATGAATAAAGCTGAAGTAGCCAGTACAGTGCATTACTATGCATACTTTCTGAGAAGCTTTACTGACATTGACTTTGTTTGTTTGGGGTTTTTTTCTGAAATAATTAGTCTATTAACTGAAGAAGAAAGCAGCTTTAGGAAAGAGAGAATTTTGAGAAATGAGTCTGTGTTGAAAATTTCCATAGAATTTATAGCCTTTTACTCTCCAGCCTCTTGCCTTTACTAGAACTATCCCTTGTTTATCTCACTGAAAGTAAACTTAAGTCCTACTTCATGAACTAGTCTTCCAATCAAGCTAGAAGAACCTCATGCTCTTACTATTGAGGCACAGTTTCAACAGTAGATAACCAACCATGAGAAAACTCAACCATGTAGGCCTTTTTCTGCTGGGGGATTTCAGCAGCAATTTGAGATTATTTGGATTATTTAATACCCTCTCCTCTACAGCCCAAACAGCATGTAGGGACACTGTAATTATTCTTCACTGGAGAAACTCTGATGGCTAGGGATACAGTATCCTTCACTACTAGGAGATTCTGGATCAAAAGAACTAACAGATAACAGTGCAGGCTAAGATTGTCTAACAAATTTTCTTGTGCTGAGCCATCATTTGTGTCTACTAGTTGCACAAAAGTCATTGGACCACCAATAACAAAAGCATCATAATGACTAATTCCAATTCTGGTTTAGATGAGTACATCAAACCACATCATCTGCATAAGACACCTCTAGTCTTTACAATATTCAACTCTTGCCTAACCCATGGCAATACTATCCACAATAATTATATGCTACCGCCAGCTATCTTGAGAATCAGTTTAGGAAGAGAGCAGTTGCTTTGCCCAGGGAAATTTAGATTAGATGTAAAATTGGATTTTTCATAAGGCCTTGTTTTTACCTAGCTACGAATGTTTCCTTAGCACAAGTGAAAACTTTACACATTTTAGCTCAAACTGTACTCTACTAAGCCTCCCACATTTATCCAATCTTCTTGGCAGTCATCCCAAAATATGTTTGGGTTGAAGCATTACACATTACATTTGGTGAAGCTTTAGCATTCCCTGTTGCTCACATCAATCCTTATTTCTGTTTGCTCTTGTAATTTACAGTTAATGAAAATTCTAAGTTTACCTTTGTTTTTGTTGGCATCTGTACAAGAGAACCCTTTAGCCTCTTTAGCCTCATATCCAAGTGAAAAGCTGAATCCAAAAGGGAAGGTAAAACCTATCTGAGTGGTTTCATTTTAGACACAAGCCCTTAGCATGCATGTCAGCACTGTAACATTTTTGAATGCACAGTGAAAGACCCTTGCTCAAAGCTTGACCTGTACTTAGTGGTAGACACCAGATTAGCAGTTGATCATAACATCAGAATGCCAGATCTCAGTGGCCATCTGGTTAATGGCCTTAACCAATTCAGGCAAGATTCTGCCTGAAATTAACAGGAATTTTCCTGATTACCAATGTGGGAACGTGGCTAATAACAGACTCGTACTGATGACCTTAACACAGCGTAGGCAATATTGACAAAACAAACCATTCTGGAGTTAGTGCAGCCTTTTCTAACAAGCCTGTTAGAAATTGTCTCACAGATTTTCAGTTCAGGAGATACAATTTCTGTCTACCTACAGTACCACCTATGCACTGAGCTGTGTACATACAAGGTTACAATGTTAAGCAATGAGCTGTAAACAGATGGTACATGTATAATTTCTGTACATACACACAATTAGAGAATGTGTGTGGTTTGTATTATGCTTTTAAAGACATTTATTTGAAAAACAGCTTTGTGCATTAAAATTTCCTATGCAGCTATCAAATAATTTTAAAAGTAAGCTTTAAAATACACCCTTTTCATTTATTTTTGGTGCTCATTACATGTTCTGAATCATTTGATGTTCTGAAACACTACCTCTTACATTAACAAAATATTTTGCAGGTGAGAAATACTGACAAATTCTGAAAATGTATAACCCAGGATTATAATATAGCTGCATGTTTCTGGAAAAGGCAGGTCTTCATGAAGGCATACCTGACCAAGCCTTCCTGAATCTGCTTATAGTGCTATGTATAAGCTTTTTTTCATGTCATCAAAGCTTTGCATTATCAGTAGGAACTCTGATCACATTTTGAAAGTTCATTTCCTGCTTTCTGGTTCTTGTGTTGCAGAGGCTGTGCAGTCTGACGTGCTAGAGGACAAGGCATGGGAAAAAAGCACTGTTTGCACCTGTTTAAAATCTCCAGTGCTTTGTGTGGTTCCTGGGCAACAGGCAGGAATCCTGAAAAGATAGGCTGCACTTGCTCAATTGTTGCTGGCAGCTGTGACTTTGAGAGAACACATAGCAGCTCGTTAGCAGGTTGCTTGTGTTATGTGACATGTACTAAGCATGTCAGACTCACGGCCTTTGCTGCCTGCAGTCAAGGCTGTGTTGCCTGGGGTTGCAGACTTGGCCAAGGAAAGCATTATAGGGATGTAAGGTGAGTGCCTCATTGGTAAAGGGGCAGGGAGGAGAGGCAAGTGGACGTGACTCAGTGTTTTCTGATTAGAGAAAGAGAACAGTAGCACAGGTTCTCTGCATCAACGGATGCTCTTTTCTTTGAGCAGTTATGTTCTTTCAGAGTATATTTGCAGTGGTGCAACATAGAAATGCTGAGCATAACATGGATTTGAGTGTGAAAGCATGTGTAAGTGTGTACTCTGACACATGCATGCATTATATGTGTATTGCAGTGTGGAACTACAAGATGTCTAACTTCACAGGACAATTTTAAATTTTATTGTGAGCTTTGATTTCTAGGTCTTGTTTACTTTGAGGGATCAGAAT
Organism: Serilophus lunatus; assembly: GCA_013399895.1. Lineage (NCBI taxonomy): Eukaryota > Metazoa > Chordata > Aves > Passeriformes > Eurylaimidae > Serilophus > Serilophus lunatus. The sequence continues at coordinate 269,799 of VXBA01004611.1, read as the reverse complement.
CAAACCAATCTTTTCAACCTTGATCTTGGCCTATTTAGACAGCAACCAAGCAGCAGTCGTAATGCATGCCTGACTGGCAGATTCAGACTGTTTCACCTTCATATCAGCTGAGTTTGTGCCTCTTGGCTCAGATAAAGCAGCTCTCTGCTCCTGTAAAAGGGAGTTGGTATGTTCAAATCTAGTTAAGCAAACCACAAAGCTACAGTATTGTTATGATCTGTTGAAATCTACATCATAAGATAGGAATGGATCTGCTGTAGCCTTGAAACCTGTTTACACTGAAATCTGTTTTAGCCAAGAAGGAGTGATCCACAGGCCAATCTCTTTTCTACAGCTTCAGAAAATCTCATTTAGGCACCCAATAATGATATTGACAATGGAAGTCATTAATCAAAGATGAAGCAAATACCCAAGAAAATCTACCTGCTAAGAAAATTAGATACATTCATGAAAGAAAAGCCCATCAAAGTCTACTTAATGCTTAGATGCTATAACAAATACATGTGTGTGTAAATGTATAACATATATAACCACTTGCTCAGAAAATCCCTGTCCACTGGTTTGCCAGAAACTGGAATGATTTAGTGCAGGGCAACCAGACTTCTCATTTGCCCTGCCCATAGATTCAGCCCTGGCTAGTGTCAGGGACATGCTGTTGAGCCAGTTTGTCTGGTCTACAAAGGGATGGGATCTAGACATGGTATGTTTTCAGTTGAACCATGCTCCAAATACATGTTTCAGTGGTTATCTATTGTTGTTAACTTCTTTAGCTGAACATAGAAAGCACTAGTTGTCAGGTACTGAGGGTAAATGTGATACAATGAATAGAAACCAAAATATGACATAATCATGTACATTCAGCATGAGTTCCTTGATTTATTTTGTGATCAGAGCTTTTTGTTTCCTCATCTAGAAAATAGTGATAATTGGTCTTTATCTCATATTGCTATACAAAAGCAGTTATGTTGTAAACTTGTTTTTCATGGTCGTTCCTGAGCTTTACTGTTGTCATTTGCATTTCTGTCTGAAACATGGGTTTTACTCTGTCTTTCTACAGAGGGCCTTCTGAATTCACCATCTGATGTTAGTTTGGCTATCAAATCACAGAAAGGAATAAATGGAGATGTGTACATAAGTCCATGTGCTTTTTTTTTTTTTGCTGTCTTCTGTCATGCAGACTGGAAACTGGACCTCAAAACTTGCAAGTTGACATCACTTTAGTGAGGAACTCTGCGTTTTTATTCAAGAACAATATACAAGAGTATTGTTCTGTAGGAAAGTATTTTTGATCCCTTTGGTTGGCCTTGTCTAGCACTGTTCTTGATACTGTCTCATCACTGCAGTGAGAGAGTTGCAGGTTTCCTCCTCTGCAGGGAATTTGGCAAATTCCTCTTAATAAGGATCCACTGTTTTTAAAATAAAAAAACCCAAAAGTTAGATTGGTAGGACTTACTCTGTTAGTTTAGAACATGTTGTTAGCTGGTAGTAAGAACTATGCTGCATGGCACACACAGATCAGGGGCTGGATGTTTACAAAACACATGATAATATATGTTGCATTTTCTTATGTACTGATTCATTTTACGTAAGCTGTATAGTACCAAAAACACCCACTCACAAATAAAGTGCAATAGAAAAATGGCATTCAAGTGTTAAGGATATGACTTAAACTCTCACAGCCAAGTGCAATAAAATTGAGAGACTCATTCTGTTTATAAATAATACTATTGTCTCAGGTATTCCAGCTCATGTAGTGGAAAGGACAGACCTCACTGAGAGGATTATGTGAGTGACTACATGTAGGTACAGTAAGATGAATATAGTAGCGTGAAATTTTAGTGGAAATTTGTCTGACAAGATTCCCTCTAATTTCTAACTTGAGGCCACCACATTTTGATTCATTCTGTAAATTACTCCTAGGTTTTTAACATCTCCAGGTGCTGATAGCCTGCAAAATAAAATGTCAGAATAGCATACTTGCTTTGTTGCTATAGATTCTATCTGCATTCATATGCCATGACACATCTTTCACTGTTTCCCCATGAATAGAATTGTAGAAGGGAGATGTGCTTCGGTAGCAACCTTGTTATGCAAGAACAGCGTGGATTGTTCAGGAAATGCCAGTCAATCTCCTTTTCCATAGGCTCCCTGCTTAGAATGTGGGGCTAGCAGATACATCTTTAACGAATTATTGTGACAATAGACAACTCTGAAGTGGCTGTGTTGTCAGCTGGAGAACCTGAAGGATAATAGTGACTTTAACTTGGGTCAGAACCAAACATCGTTTTAGAGAGAGGAGAAGAAAGAAACAAAGTCTATCTCTAGGGTCGTGAGCATAGACAGAACCTCTTCTTTCACCCTGTAGTCTCATCTTCATTGGTTCAGTGATGTGTAAAGACACTTCAGAGGGTAGTGTTCCTTCTACTCTGTAGTTCCACCATTGCAGTATGTAGTGACTGACAACTGTGTTTCGTATTTGTGGTCTTCACGTTTACTCAGAGCCTAGTAAAAGTCCACCTTAGCGCTTGGATACAATGCTAGTCGTCTTTAGCTTTCACCTTTTGGCTTGGTTTGTTACAAGACAATGTCAAATAGAGGAAAAGAAAAAGCAAGAGAGACCAAAGAAAGAGGTAAATAAAATAATTTAATAAAGCTGCATCAATAAATTATATAAAATTGAAAAATCAACTAGAAGCTGAACTCTCCTTCCAAATTACACAGTCTTCTTTTCCTGGGCTTCCCAAGCACCCACTCTGTTTCATCATTGAGTTTCCTTGTTTCAGAGGATGTGCAGCACTAGATAGCATTGTTATTCCATGCTTCTTTGTATATAATTTGCAGCTTGACTACTCTGCCTAGTCACAGGTAGGTTATGTGTTCAAATAGTCCATCAAACCTGCCCAGCCACAATGACAGTTGTTTAAAAGAGAGAATAGTCCACATCTGGGCACTAAAATTCTCTTCTGTTACAAGAATGTAATCATTCTATTACGTGATAATATCTGGGATAAATTTACTAGTATTTGGTGTGTTTACTGTTGTCTTGCACCCTTTTGTTCTGTTACTGATTGTCATTGAAACTTCATAACAAAAAGTTATGCTAAGAAACTAGACCCTCAGGGAACAGATTTGCACAGGGTAATTTTCTTCAATAACTGGAGATTACCTTGCCTAGTCTGTTCATGGCTTGAGCTTGCTTTTTTTAATCCAAGCTCAACAAAATTGACAATTATTTGGAGACAGTGAGGCTAATTGTCTTAATTAATACGAGTGGACCCAGGTGGGGATTGAGCTTGAGACTGGTCAGGTGGTACGGGCAAAAAGCCCTCCTCCCTTTGAGAACTAGTATTGTAATGGAGGAGCTGGTGGTACCTAAGATTGTAATGCTTTTGTGGTATGGGTTTTGTTTTGTTCTGGTTTTAATTTTTGATTGGATTATTGTGTAATATGTTGACTGTATAGATTTTCATATATGAGGGTAGGTGTCTGAGATAGGGGAGATTTACCTTAATAAAAGAAGTTACATTTCAAATAAAAAGCATTGACTGGCTACTCCAGCCATGTTGCTTTTGTTGATCCTGAAATAGTAGAGTATTTCATCCTGTTTCACAATGTACTAAATCCATCTAGCAAATGTAGATATAAGGATTAGGCACCAAGTGAAGAAGTACAAGGGACAGTGCAGGATTGTGTCATGTTTCTGCTGTGTTGTAGTTCTGAAGTGAAACCTATGATAAAAAGGTGCATGAAGGGAAATCTTTTTTAACAGGAATTTTTCATGGAAATGGTTAAAGCAAACTTATAAACAGCGTGGAAGAAGGTGTAGTTTTTGTGTAGGAGATGGCAGAATATTATGCTCATCTAACAAGCATCTATCATTTCATTGCTGTTTACTCTGCTTCTTGATCATCCTTCTCCATTTCTGAACTACCTTTATGTCAGTAGCTGTCACTGAAGACTTGCACTTGCTCCCTTGCATCTGACAAAGATTCTAAACAGGGCAGATTCTGGTTGTTGACTTTGAGAGTAGATTTTAGCCCAATTTACATAGATAAGATTTGGCCTGCTATTCTATCCCAAGTGTCTGTTCAGTGAAAAATATGCCACTGTCTGTACTTCCTATCGATTTTTTTTGCCAGCAACCTGGCAAGCAAAACTCTTTTCAAGTCCTGACCTGGCTGATGGCTATTTGATGGCACAGAAAAAGAGGAAATAAATAGCAGTTGCAGTAGTCCAAAGCACTTTAATTGGGTAAGGATTTAAACTAACTTCCTGCAATTCCCTATCACCTTCAAGAATCCCATGGAACTGTACTTCTAGCCACCACACCTTTTCTGTACTTGTAGGCCGAAGGTTTTGCCCTTAGGGAAAAGGACTTTCCCAAGCCTGGCAATAACCCAGTTAGAAGGTATAGGAATAGGTCAGCCAGTGCATGCTACACTCCTGTAGCCACAAGACAATCTATCTTTCCCTTCATGGAAATCTGGCTGCAGTATTACTGAGTGTAGCCTATGCTGATTCTAAAAGCAGTATAAATTGTATACTTCTTGCACATCAGTTTCAGTGTCTTAAAAAATGAAGAGTTTTTTCCTTTTTCCCCTTCCTTTGAAGTTTTAAAGCAGAACTTGCTGGTGACCCACTTTTGCTAACAGTTCTCTTAACTAACCCCTGTACTCGCTTATACATTTTTTTTTCTCTTCCACCCACTGTCTGTCTAGCCTGGTTTAAAATTTTTATATATGTACTTTTAAAAAATTGATTAGTTGGAGAGCTGCCCGATCTTCTGCACTGTATAATAAGGATTTAAAAACTGCACACTGAATTCTGTATAGTGTAATTAAAACTGACCCAGATTTGGACCTGAGAACACCAGGACTTAGCCAAACTTGCCATGAGCTGAGTTCTGATGGCAGATGGAAGCTAATGAGGACACAGTACACTCCAGAATTTCCCAGCTGCTTGGCCCCTTTTTGTACAAACAAGGTTTGGAGTGAAGTTCCAATCCCAAGAGCATGTTCAAGCAAATGTACTGCACCCAGCGTTTTGGGAAACAAGGGAGTGCTGTTGGATTGCTTCAGGAAAATTTTGAGGCCTTATTTCCAATGGCCTCTTACTGTATTTCCCACTGTCATGCATGTGCTGTTTTCCATCTTATCCTAGGCTGAGCATGATCATATGCTTCAGACTCTATCTGAATATCCTTCTCCAGTCTCATTTGGGAGGGCTTCCACTTTATTTTGATGGCGTGTTGAGATCCCAAAGTACTGGGTCTCCTTTTGACCTGTGGTTCTCTTCAGTGGATTCAATGTCCTAGGATTATTCAGGCAGATGTAATTGAATCAGTCTGAAGCAGCTGTAGCTGGCATGTGGTCTCTCAGATTGGTAGCACCTGCTTGGTTGGGTTTTTTTGTTGTTTATAACTCGCTGGAGTGAAAATAGTGCCAAAACCAGCATTGATCTTGGAGCTGATAAAGCGCTCCAGCTCCTATATCCCTTTTCCCCTTCAAACCTAGTCACGTCGTTACTGGTGCCTGCAGTAATGTTGGTAGTGAGCAGAAACAGGTTTGTGCTTCCCTTCCAACTGTCTCCCTCCTCTTCAAGCCAGTGCACTGCCAATACTGACTCACTTCTTCATAAGCAGTAAGGCTTAATTGTGCTCAGGTGTGCAGAGCGACTGTACCCTCCTTAGAAAATTGGGCAGCCCATGGTTTGCTGTATCTGTTGCAGGCACCACCAAACTTATCTACTGCTCTAACAGTCTAACTGCTGGCAATGCAAGATTACTGTTCGTGTCTAACAAATGACCAAGGAGTCCTGGGGTATTCTGCACAATACTTCTGCTTCCCTCCACTGGTGTAGTGTACGTAGATTTTGGTTACGTGTTCCTACTACAGTCAAAGTTTTAATACGGTAAGATTTCAGAAGGGACTATGAGTCACTTGGTTGCCTCTCTGTATTGTGTGATTTATTGTAATCGAAGTTCAAATCAAACACAGTAGTGCACTTGGCCAAATGCAGTAACAACACACAGTGGTGTGGTTTTCCATGTAGTATTACAAGATGGCATATTGCAACATTAATTTTTTTAATATATTCCTCCACCGACTTCCTCTTGCTTTGTGAATAAAGTTTATGTGCCTCCTTTTTGTTTTGTCCCTCTCTGCACCAGAGACAAAGGATGCATCTAGGTTCTTAATTCCAGCCATCTTCATCTTTGATGCTAGCCCTACACCTCACTTCTTGCTTTTTATTTTTGCTACCTGAGTTTTTATTTCGTGGACCACAGTTTTTGACTTTGTCTTGAAAGACATGCTCCACTGTGGGATTCTGATGGTGAGAAGAGTGTATTTACTGACACAAGAGTAATGATGATTACTTTTTTTTCTTTTGGCTTTAAATATTTGGATTGACTTCTCTCTCTCTGTATATATAAGGTTTTTTTCTCTCTTTCCCTTCATTTGTTGGGTATTACCACACATTTCTAGATTTGAGAGGTCTTGTCTTCAGCTGATGTATGAGGATTTAATTGCTTCCTGCAAAAGCTTTAAAAATTGCTGTTGTAGGCAATTAAAAGTCAGTTTCACAAAGTGTTCTAGGTGATTCTGAAGCTGTTTCTTTCTCTCCTTGTAACCTATATATCACATATAAAAAGATTATGTGATTTGTCTGTAGATATTTGGGATGTAGGAAAAGTCTCTCCTCCCATGTTATATTCCATTGCTTCTCCAGCTCATGTGCTAATCTGCAGCCTTTTGCATTTTGTTGAGCTCAGGCATTTGAAAGTGTTACTGAAGGTAATTTCTCTAGGGTTCAAAATACACTTTAGATTCAGTGGAAGTGAAATGCCAGTTGAAACTTAGAATTAATTGGTTTTGCTTTTTTTTTTTTTTTTCCCTGTATAAAGGAGATGCTTTCCTTAATTTATTTGGTTTTTACAGTAATGTTTTTACCTTTGTTACATTGTATTACTTGTATCAAAGTACATCTAAGATGGTTTATCAGGATATCTGTGGAAGTGATGCATTTAAACATTTTAATAGTTTTCTAATGGAACTACAAAGGAAAAAAAAAAGTGGAATTCGAACCAAGACAGAATTGCTTTTATTAATCCAGTAAGATGATGTCACCACTTGATTTTTCTCTCGTTCTGTTGTGGTTTGTAGTATTTGGTTTGTTTATGGGTTTATTTTGTTTTCACCCACACTCCTGCTTCCCTATTCCTTTTTGCTTAGTCTCAAAATGTCTACCCATAAAAATATCGATTTGTAAGGCCACCTTTTGCAACTCTTTGCAGTCTGGTAGTGCTGCAGCTACAGCTATCATCTACTGAATAAAATGTCAGCCACCAATTCTAAGAGGGGGGGTTACTTGGGCTTAAATTAAAAATGGCCAAGGATTGTGGATCTCTGTTTTTAGGGATACTGTTTTAAAGCATTTTCTCTATAAGCACTAGCACTGTTTGTGAATTAAATAATGGAATTAAATATGGAATATTCCTCTTTTTTCAAGTATTTTGAGTACCCAGCATCCTTGAGATTAGGATTGTGGAAGGGAAACTGTTCTTGAAACCAGGATGAATACAGCACCCATGGCTATCTAAATAAATAGCAATAGCAATTCAGAAAGTGTTGTTTGTATGCAAAAACACTTGGGGGTGGGAGGTGGGGAAACAAGCAAAGAGTAAGTATGCAGGTGTCTGGTTTAGGATTTTTTGGTGCCATTTGTAGCCAGCCAGAACAAGAAAGCATCTGCCACTCTTATAGTTGTTTTGAAAATAAATATAGTTTTAGGTCAGCAGAAACTGCTAGGTGACATATTTTATTTCTAAAATACTTTTTTTCATGTACTAAAGTTTTCTTTAGAAATGTAGGCATTAAATAATTGTGAATTTTATACTACATACAAGAGGTAGTAGAAAACCAACAGAATTTATGTTCTTAAGAAGCCTCTCTGGCATAAGCGAAGAAAAAAAAACATAGATACTCTTTCATTCTGCTAACATCCTGACTATGAGTTGTGAATTAAGTAGTGTTTATAGTGCTGAACCATCCTTTTTAGATGTTTAATTTGAAGGCATCAGTTTAGAGACTTTATATCTCTTGCTTGTATACAGTTAACTGATCAATTTTCTGTTAAGTATGCTAGCTTTTTGTGCACATGGAGTAGAGTGCTTTCCAAACTGAGATGTATTAGTGACTAGAACAGGAGGGTGACAGAAAGGACAACAAAGGAAGTTAATAAATTGATAATGAAGTGGGATTATAGAGGATTGAGCATGGATATTAGAACCATCTCAAACATACTTTTTAATCACTACCACTCTGTTCTGATTCTGTCTAGTGGCACCACCCTGAAATGTATTGTTGGGTGTTTGGAAAAAGACCACTTGACTTGTTACTTATTGGCAAGCATGTGTGTATGGTTGATAGAGGTCAACAGGTTAAATGAATGATAGACAAGATTCGTCTGTTTGCCATGCAATTGGTCTCTCTACAACAGTCTTTAAATAAGTTGACAAAAATATTTGGAAAACTTGCAGTACTGTGTCTGATCTATGAACAAAGCTTCTGTTGTCTGGGCTTTGTGTTCCAATCATAAATATACAAAATTAAGAAATTGGTGACCAATTTAACATTAAAGTGAATGTAAAAAGATACTGTATTGTATAATTAACAACTAAAACTGTATAAGGGAATCAAATTAATACAAAGTACAGAGGAGGAAAAGCTAAGAAAAATGTAATCAACTGTAAATCTCAGAGCATTTTCAAGAAGTAATCCCAGCCCAGATCTTTGTTACATTGACCAGGCAATTTTTTTCTCCTGAAAGAAGTAGTTGTCTCACATGGTACATGTAACCCTTGTCCACTTCCCAAAGCTTCAGTTTTCCCTCTTCCCAAAATTCTGTGCTTGACAACTGGACAGAAGGCTATGCTGAATTAAATTTTATTGTTCTGGTGTTCTCCATCCATTTGCAATGCACATAATCAGGAATTCAGCTGTGTCCCAAGAAACCCGTTTAATCTAATGAGAGCAAATGGCAATGGGTGTTCCTTACCCGGGACAGCAGTGCCAACATTTCTACTTAATTGGGACATATTTGGCTGGTTGTGGTGCTTCAAGTGGTTTCTAAACAGGTGTTTAATAGGTGTGGGATTCTGAACTCTGCCCTTTTGATACAGCAGTTGCCAAATAAAGATTAACAGAAATAAAAAGATCTAATGCAGAATAATAATTTTTGTCTTTGTATATTTATTCAGCATAATTTTTACTTCAAGTCACAGGCGGGTGGGGAGGTGTTTCTTCTCATAATTGAGAAAGTCCATTAAATAGAACAACAGGATGTCTAACAGGGTGTCCTAATTAAAATTACCCTGCAATTTGAACAAAACATTCATTTATATGTAGGTAAGGTTCACCTAAACCCCCATCTAAATCAGGAAGAATTTTTGCACAATTTTTTTCTGCTGAAAATGAAACTTAGCATTCTGCCAGCAAACAGTATGGTTCTGTTATTATACAGTATTCAAGAGTAAGGATTTTCTCTTCATTATTGAAAAAATAATGTTTTGAGAAAATTTAAAATAGGTTCCTCTCCTACCTCCACCCTTCGATAGTATTCATTCATTGTTGCGTTTCTGTGGTATTTTGAAAGCAAGGACAATTTTGGTTTGTGCATACTGTAAGCCAATCTGAAGCCCTTGGTCATGGCTAGTGTACTGGTGAACTAATAAGCAACTGAGATAGCAGCTGCTTAGCAGGACTGATTGGCTCAGGCTTGACTCTGCTATCTGCGACTACACAATTTCTGACTGGCTTGGAGTGCAAACTGGGTAATTTTGTTATCTCAGGAAGTGTGGGCCTGCATACATAATCTAGGCTGTATACACAACTGCAGAGATTTTACGTTCATATGTAAAAATGACCTACTCATGCTTTAGCTGTCATGGTTTAAAATGCTGCTGAGGCAAATTGTACTTAATATAACTTATCAAATCAAGGTGAACGCTTGAAAGAGTTTACTAACTTCAGAAATATTGTTTGTATTCAAAAGGGAATTCTCAGCATCTTACTTGACGGAACCGTGCAAACTGCAGCTTGTGGATGTTGCTTCCAGGACATATGGTTGTGGAAGTTTATTTATTTATGTCCACTTTCTGGGCAGGTTGGGAAGAAGGAAGATTTTCTAAAATACTTGAAGCTCCTTTAACGTGCTGCTCATGGATTCAAATTGGACTTCTTCGCCATGATGGGGTGGAAAGAGAATCACGCCCTTCTTCCTTTGGATAATTCCGCCTATATGTATAAAAAGTGCCAGAATTAGGTACAATAGGAGTTCTTTTCCACTGAATTATTCTTCTGCTCTAAGTCAACTTTTACATTTTCATCTTTCAGCTTCAGTGGAGTATATAACAACAAAAGAAAGGAAAGGGAAATAAATCTGATGAACAATTTGCTTGAACTACTTTAAGCTCCAAGAAGAATTGTTAAAGAGAAGATATAATTTGAGGCTGTTGTGGTGGAAATACACTTTTAAAGTGATCAATAGCACGTGAATGGAAGGTATTTGAATATTGGCATATTTTAAAATTCTTAGGCTCCTGTCATTGTTTTAAAGAGTTAAAACTGATGTGGGCACCTGTTATAATGTGGAAAGAGTAAAATTCATTCAATCAAACAGGTACTTAACAGAGTATTTTATCCATGCGTGTTAGCACGCAGATATTTAAGTATGTATGTTTTCCAATGGACAGTTACTTTATAGAGAAACTTATTCAGTGACACCACAGCAAGAATGTGTGATGCACAAGTGGGTTATACTGGTAACTATTGTATGTTAAAGGAAGTTGAAGGAAACCAGTAGTCTCCTTTCGGGGAAACCAGCCAAGCCTATTGTATAGGGGTCATGTAACTTGAACATGCTAGGTTTGTGTAACAACCTGTGCAGCTGCCCATGGCTGATAGAATAACTGTTGCCATCTGGAGAGTGTGTAGAAGACCAGAATGAATGCAAATAGTTGTGTGGATGCCATTGCTACAGACTCAAGTATGCTGTTATGTAATGCTACGTGTGAAAGCATTGTTCTGTTATTGTTGAACAGGAAAAAGTCACTGATTTTTATGCCTGGTCTGGTGTCCTGCCCTTGAGGCCTAGTTGAAACTTAGCAATACAAATTCTAACTGCAGTCCTGAAAAGACAGGTATTGGTTGTTGAGCTGATGAAAATGGATGAAGATGAGGTGTCTTCACTGATTCTTTTTGTTTTCTCAGTTACTGTAATTTCCAGAGATGGTGTATCCCCTGTGGGTGCTAACTGGCTAGGGAAGCTCCTCCGTAGTGACTCCTCCTGTAGAGATTGTTGATAGTGGTGTCAGATTCCTTACTGCCAAAGGATCTCTCTTGTACTGTTTAAAACGCTCCAATTTTTCTTTACCCCTGGAGCAGGGAAGCTAGAGGAAGAGACCTGAACTAAATTGTCCTCTGTATTCAGCTGAAATCCAGATACACATCCCACAACCTCCTGTACAACTGTTTGAGCAGAGTGACTTTAGAAACACTGATGGTTAGAAAGCTTACTTTCTAGTGAGGATTGAATTGATGCTCGTGCTCTGAAAAGTTGCAAAAGAAATGCATCGTATGGTAAATGCAGAGATATAAAATTTCTGCTCTTTATTTCCAGATGTAATTTCTGAAGTCCTTGAAAGATTTTTCAGAAACTTTCTGATGTTCTAGTAACAGTGATTCTTAATCACATGCTTTATCATTTGCCTTTGGCAAGAAAGCTCAATCTTTCCTTTTCGGTGTGGGACCTTGCCTTACTGCCTCAGGGAAGCGTTACTATAATGCATGTCACTTGAGGCTAATTCAACCTGCCACTTGGAAAATGCCCCTGGTGCAGATTGTAACAGTGCACCATTATCTCAAGCTATTTTTCATCAGAAGCAGACTGCATCTGTTCTGTATGATCTGCATAGCTCACCTGTTTATTTTAGGGTAGCATATGAGGTGGGGGCTTTTTTACCTATAAAGCTGTGATTGGTTTGACTTCCAGCAGTGTGGTAAGAGTCTTTCTTCCATGTAATACCAGAGGAGCCCTAGACAGCACAAGTAGTAGGTCCACAGCAGCTTAAACTGATCCTTGTTTATACTGTTCTGTTGGTGTTCCTCCACTTGGAGAGTCCTACTGCCTCCTTAGGTATAACCTCTAAGTTTCCTGCATGGGTGCTGAGCTGCAGTGGGGACTTAATGTGGCTGAAAAGACATGGGAAAGAAACTTTACATTTAGCTGAAAGCTCCCTGAACCAGACATTTATCCAGTCCTGGATCAAGGATGGACTTGGGGACATGTGGCAAGAGTGGTGAGGGAAGGGTGGGATTTTGGCAGCTCCAATTAAAATCAGCTTACATCATAGTGCAGCTATGCACGTAAGGTTCTGCAAATAACCATGTGGTTTCGGCAAGACATATCTGTGAGCAAAGGATATGATAATCAGACAAACTGTGGCTTTGGAACTTCCTTCCTCCACTGTTTTCTAAGACATGCATTTTGGTAGGCATCAGAACCAATGAAGATCACACACCTCAGCCTTTCCACCCTTGAAAAGGGAAAATGATATAAAGGCTTGATTAATTTATTTTATGAGGTTTGGTTACTATATGTCATTAGAAGCAGATCAGGCAGAGGGGAAAAAAGAAAATATTTTTGCAAGCAGTAGGGCATTTTGCCCTTTGAAAAAGAGCTAAAACTTCATTAACATTTCAGCTTGCTTTAAATTAAAATTTTCATCCGAAAATAATCTATAATGTGTTTTGAGCACCATTGAGTCACGTCAGGGCAGTGTCTTGCGTGTACATCTTGTGATGTGGATCCTGTGTCATCAGTTACTGTGCCACTTGTGCTGGTGTGAGAATGCCCATGGAATTAACTCTCGGCCTTCTGTTGATCATACAAAGCCAGTGTGCCACATAACACGTGGCTGGCTGGGGCAAACTGAGCAGAGCAGATGACTGCTGGATCCCCAGTTCTACACCTGCGTTGTATGCACACTAACTTGGCCTAATGCTTTTTATCATCAGTAGTCCTATTCCATTCCATTGCAATAGGTCTGCTTGCACCAGAAAGGGTTTCATTTGGTATGTTTCTGTAAGATAGGCTCTTAAAACATGCTGCCAGAGTGACTGGGTCCTCTTTCACCCACTCTTATTCCACTGAATATTGGTACTTCATTTTTTGTGCCCCACTGAACACAAGTCATTGAGTTTGATGTTGGTAAGGGGAGAGCTTGGCAGTGAGGCTAGCAGCTCTGCTGTGCAGGCTGTGACAAATGGCAGACTGTTCTGTATCCCTAGGTTTTGCACATTTGAGGGGATGTGGGGATCTGCAGCATGCAGCTTGAAATGTTTTTGTTTTTTTTTCCTGCAAGATTTTGAGTCAAGTCTACACAGGTTAGTTTTGTAGTTGTCCTGAGCAATTGGTATTCCAACTGCAAAGCCTTTGGAGAAAAACCCTTTGCTGATTATATCATGGTTTTTGTAGGGCCTGTATTGGAGTTCCTGGCACCTGTTTCTAAAGGGTTTTGCTTTGTGCAAGATCTTAAAGATAATTTTCTCCTC
>VXBA01004611.1:117658-256171 GCA_013399895.1 Serilophus lunatus | reverse complement strand
TAGAGGGCTTGACGCATCCTTTACATCCTGCATTTACTCTGACCACAGTCCCTCCCTGTTCTCACAAGTGGAGTTCAGCCCTGCTTCCCTTCCTGTTGATTCCCAGTCAGCTACATGGTAAGTTTTCATTATCTCTAGACTTGTTGCCACAAGGTAATATTTTGGCAGACTATCTCAAAAATCCATTAGCACTGGGCATTGAGGGCAGAATACTTCATGCCCATCAGAGATCATTCAGTTGTATTCCACGTTGACTGCAAGGAAAGGAAGATAGTATTGAATTAGCATTGGAGCTGAACTTCAGCATAGATTGTTATAGGAATAAAATATGAAGGAAAGTATGTGACAGAATTAAATCCATCAGTTCTAATAAAGGAAACAGAAGAAAGCAAAGAAATATTGGACCCTTAAATCCCATTAAGCAGGCCAGAGAGAGAATGCGTTAAAAGGAAGCTGCACTGTATCTTTTTTCATTGTTTGATGAAATAATCTTTTTCACCCTTTAAGTAGTGTGTTTAAAACTCCTAGTATTTCAGAAACAAAGAGAATATACATCCACCGAGCTAGCTGGTTTTTATACCTTCCTTTTTTGAGTATTGTCCTTCAGTGCAATACAGAGCCATTTCTTTGTTCTCACAAGCTAGCAGTTAAATTGTATGTAAATGTATGCAAATTAGATGCTGTCTAATAAAGAGAGTCATTAGATGGAAGAAATATTTAGTTTAGGGGGAAAAAAAAGAGAAGAAAGCAGGTGTATTTTGCAATAGAAAAATGTAAGATTGCGAAAGCCCCTTAAACTTTGGGTGAAGGCTTTTTATAAAGCCATTAAAATATTTTATAAAAGACTTGCCCTACTCTTGGTCCTATTTTCTGTGTATTTTTTTATGTCTATACACTCCTGTGTTTTTTCTTAAAACTCATACTGGCTGCGTGATACGTACAGACATGCACATATTGTATTCATAAGTATTTTATTTCTTTAAATCATTTAGCTATTGAATTTACACACATGTACCTTTTACTAGGGTGTGTTTTCTGCTTACTGAATATAGAGGTGGAATCCATGTGGTAAATTTTATTTTCATGGATTGATTTATCCATCATCTGCTCTGACTGGATACCTTTTCCTCACTAAATCATCTTCCTCCATTTTATCAACCCCCCTAGCAATTTTAACGATTTTTTTCATCCATGTTTTATTTATTCACCAAATCTCAGTGCCAGATACGTTTCCATTCTTTCACTTGCATTTCTGCCAAGTTATCCCTTTTGAGGTATGGACTTGATTTAAGTCTGAAGCAGCAGCGATCTTTCTAAACATGAAGTCACAGCTTTACTGTCAGGTGTCATAGCACTAAGATGCTAGGAATGTAAAGCTCTGTGTCATCCAGAGTTGGAGATTCGACACCTGTGGATGGAACACTCGTGTCCATCTAGGCTTTGGAAGATTTAAAATACATGAACCTTGTTTTCTTGCCACTTCTGAGGAGGAAAGAAATCAAGACTTATCTCTCTACCTTAGAATTTCTACTTCTGCTCTTTCAGCACTTTTGTTTGGGTGGACTAGTATACAAAAGTGACATAGCTCACTTATTTTGAAGTCGTATTTTGTTTCTGATGGTCAGTTATCACAACTCAGGCAGATGAGATGTTAGCTGTAGGTTGACTTGCATATTTTTTCTGTTGCAGTTTTGCAAGTCTGGAAGCGTAAAGACGTATATGTATATAAAACATATATATATATAAAAATAATGTTGTTTAAATATTTACATATAAAGCTAAGGGATTGGCTTCCTTCCCAGAATTACTGGAACTACCTTCCCCAGGAACATTTGGACTTGAAAAAATCTCTACAGCAACACTTTTTTTCTGAAACTAAACTTGTGAAATTAGTGACTAGTTCTGCACCCTTTGTTGCTCATATGGTTTCTTTAGCTTGAGGTGATGGAGAGACCTCTGTGCATGAGTAATTCATTTCCAGCTAATTATTACCCTTTTTTCCCTCAGTTTCTCATTGGCTCATTTTATGAGAGAGAGTTCATGAGGGAAATTCAACACCGTGGGTGTATTTTTGCCAAAGTTCTAGGACAGGTCTGTGCAGTGTGCTGAATCTGGGCTGTGGGCAGTCTGGACGCCGCAATTCCTTTCTGGACAGCTAAAGGGCAATCAGACTGATTGCTGACCTCCCCCAGCTTCCCAGTGTCCCAGCCACACTGGCTGAGCCTTCAGCAGAGAATCCAAAACATATCTGCTACCCAGTGGAAAATGCAGGCAGGGTTATTGTAAGGGAGTGGGGAAGGGTTGGCAGTGAATATTTCAGGTACTCTTGAAGGTAGAATATGTAAGGTGAAGAATGTGAGGAATGCAAGGAAAATCTGAGATATGAGGATGCTAGAGAGTGATGAGGTTAAAATGAGGAGAAACATGGGGCATAGTGATGGCTAGAAGGGGTGAGGCTGCATTGGCAAACAGAAAACATTAGTGGTTTACTGATTCACTTGGGGCACCACTCTTCTAGGCCTTCAGACACTGAATGTCCAGGAGACCTGAGTCACTAGTGATGCAGGCATTTAACATGGATGTTTACACATAATTTGCAATCTAGCTAGGTGTAGCTATGCACCTTCTTCAGATTTCCCTAACTGGGAATTTTACACTGGAAATGGGACAGGCTAACAAATAAATTCTGTCTCTCACATTCTTGAACAGGCTGCAAAAAATGCATATGGTTGAGTGGTGCTTAAATGGAAGAAGAGTGATGCAGGCTTAGGGGCAGGGATCTGATTAATTCCATATTCCTTTCCATGCTTCCTGTGGTCTGGAGTAATTGTTTGGGGCAGGAGAGAATTCAGTGCCTACATAGTTTTGAGATACGCATCTTACTACCTTACTCATCTCGACGATAACAGTAATACAGCTTTCCTACCCTTTAAGTACATTGCAAGCATATATATGCATTAAAAGATGTGAGACTTCTGTATCCTGTGATAATGAATCCAAAAGCAGTACTGTAGACAGAGGTGGGAATCAGACCACTGGTCCATCTGATCAGGCATCCATCCTGTCTTCTGCTGCAGCAGTGGGAGGCACAAGAAATCCTAAGTTGCAATAGTGGAACAACTAAATTTTTCACTAGTGATCTTGATAGTAAGTTAGAATTTTTTAATTTGTATTTCTTAGGGGCTTGTGCATCTTTAAAGAAATACTTTTAAGAAATAAAATATGCCACACTAAACTAATCCTAGAGCTAACGAACAGGCATTGGGACTAGCAGCTTTTGCTATTACCTACTACTTATTATTGTTATTATTATTATTTCTTTTTAATTATGCAAAGTGCTAATCAGTTTGATTATGCACAGTGCTAATCAGGTTAATTATGCAAAGTGCTAATCAGTTATTCTCTAAGCACACGAGGAGAGCAGAGGTGCTGGCAGTGAATGGTGGTTCTAGATGGGGGTAGTCACGGCAGTCATTCCTTATTAAAAGAGGAGTAGGTGAGATGATAGGAGTTTTTGCTTCCATTAAAAAGTAAATACATTAAAAAAAAAACCCGTGAGGGGGATAGTTCTGGTGGGGTAATTCTTCTTTCACAGCAAGGCAGACTTTTATTCCAAGTCAGCTCATGCTGTTGGATAATTTCTGTAGAGTTTGAGTGCACTGATTTGGGCAAATGTATTGCAGAGAAGTCTTTTAATGGGTAAGGTACAAGGTGTGCCCACTTAATAGGTTGAGATGCATAACTAGAAAAATCACAAATTAAGGGAGTTTGATCCATGTAGAAGTCACCTTTTAAGCACTGATTTAGGTAGGATACTGATAATGTAACGTGGATGACAGTTGTTTGTATGTTTTTATGATTGAGGGTACTGTATGAGCATATGAAATATGTTTCTTTCAGTGTAATGCCTTTAAAAGCTGTAGGAACATAGAGTGCCTTATCATTGGAACGTATGTTAGGCTGTGTTTTTTCACCCTCTTTAGCACTAAATTATAAACTACAATTTTGTCTTCCTGTGAAACAAGGTCTGTTTTCAGTAAGCTATGTTCTCCTGACAATTACTGAAGATTCACTGTGCCTCTCTTACTATGCTCTGTGTCTAATATATAACCAGTATTCCTTATTTGATTATGTTTCAGTATTGATATGGAATACATAGGCATTACTTTTTCAGTTAGTAATGGAGATGATGTTCCCACAGCAGAAACCTACTTGCTCATAAAAGTCTTGGGTAAAGCATCCTAAGAGGTGTTTGAAGTCATTAAAGCAAAAAACTGCTTCTGTATAAGGCCATCAGTACTAGAAGGTTACTGCACCAACAATGTAAGAGAAATTTTCCTTGAAAAATTAATTATTGAGGGTACTTACTTATGGAGAATCATGACAAATTTTCGAGTATATTTAAGATGAGAAGTAAAGCAAAGCATAAGTAATATAGGGCTTAAACCAGAGCCTGAATATGAATAGTATTGCCTTCTTGGCTTTGTTCTGCACAACACTGATCCTTAAAACAAGTTTACTACCAGATATGTGGTCACAAATACTCATCTGTTTTAACAAATTCATTCTGGTATTAGAAATCTAGACAAATCAATAGCCCGGCATCAAGTCTAGTGCCTTAGATCTGAAGGAGGGAATTATGTCTTGCAAATAACCTTAAGTGAGAGGAAGAGACACCAGTGTGCTGAGACTGAATACTTTCCTGTCTGAGCATATTCCTCTGAAGCTAATGTGCAGCTTCTAATAAACTGATGGTGGATCAGGTAGTGCTACCTTTAGGTGCTGCTCAAGAAGAACTTGGTCTGTTTGCATCAAACCTGATTTTGACTTGAAGTAGTCCATTCCACAACCACACTATTTCCATAGGTTTCCTGTTTTACTTTCATTTATTGTCAGTGGTTCCAGTGCTTGTGTGTTCTTTCAGTGCATTCCCCTCCTCCCTCACCACCATTTTGATGAGGCACAATAGGAGAATGTATGATCTACCAAAAAGTGGGGAAGCTGACTTTTTCATGTAATTACTAGGCATCACACAACCCTGAAAGGAGGCAGATGCTTACTTAGATTGCTGAGGCAACAGAAAAGTGGCAGTTGCACACATTCTTGAGCATTTCTCTGTTTGTGGGAGGCTGGGCATGTTATATCAGAAGAAAATCAGTTTGAAATTTATTGTGATGCTTTAGGTATGTTCCTTGTTATCATCCACATCTTTTCAAATGTGAGTCAAATCCTGTGGAAAGAAAACTCAAAAATTTTCATGTTCCTATGTGTATTTCCCCATAATATTTAAAGCACTTACAGAGTTACAAGACCCATGAAAAGCCAATAGCATAAAACCTCACGTTAGTATTTGCATCTTAGAAATATAAATCTTTATGAGACATAATCATAACTTCTGTTGTACTTCACCATCTCAGATGACTGGCCTTCTGATGAACCGAGGAGATGGAAAGGCAAAACCTCACATTCTGCTCCCATTCCTAATGATTTCTTTGTAACCCTTTCTAAATCACATTACCTTGCTCTGTTTTGGCTTTTCTTGATGGTAAAGTATGGTTACTGACATGGACCTAATGGAGTGGAGGTGGTGGTGCATGAGGTAAATGTATTGTTTGCAAAGTTTTTAGATACCTCTGGACTAAAAAAGTTCTAGAAGTGCTGGGTACTATGAGGAGTTATTTGTATTGTGAAGAAGTATCACCAAATCTTGTGATATTCTGTAAATTAGTGCAAGATGACACCAGAAAAATTTGTGTATTCCTCAACAGTGAACTAAGGGGATAGGGCAAACTCAGTTGCCTTGACATTAAGCTAATGGGTTAGCAATAAACGAGGAAACCCCAATAAAGAAATCTGTGCCACCTGTGCTTTAGGTATGTCTTGAGTGAACAAAGAATGGATTTGCGTGTATGATAGGAAGTCATTGCTTCAAAACTCCTTTTGCATTTTCTTGAGGACCTGGTCTTCAGAGGTGCAGGCTGACCACTATTCACTCTGCCCAGTTGGAGCTGAGTCTGCTCATTGGCATTCACACATCTGAGAACTGGTGGGGAATTAATAACAAAAAGATTTTAAACGTTCAGCCTGACCTTTTAAAGTTACTGACCTGCATTCAGGTTACAAACACATGGCAATTTTCTCTTGAGCTGCAAAGACTCTAAATGTTAAACCAGCAACCCAATCAGAGTAGCAGCCCTTCTCTTTTCTGTTCTCTCATGCCCGGCTGCCATGGCTGGAGAAAAGGAACAAGAAAACTATCTAAACATATCCATATCTTACTGTGACACAAGTACTTGGAAGAAGCCCCATGGACGTAAGCTAACACAAAGTGACACATTGTTTAAAAAGTTGTTTCCAATGTCTTCTTCCATTGATCTTCTTCAAGGGAGATAAATAAACACTGTGTGTGGGGCAGTCAGGCTGAGTGTTTTTGGTCCTATGAATGTTTATACAATCCCTGGTGGTTGTTTGTATTGCTGTTTGTTGACTGTAAATTCCAGACTTGTATGTTTGTAATGTATACATTTATAGGAGCAGCGCTATTTTGGGAGATTTTATGAAGACTACCAGGTGAATAGTGGGTAGTTTTTTCCCTCCTTCCAAAGGAGTGAATTTGTGTTTGTGCTCCCAGTGAAAGAGAGGGCTGTGGCTGCAGGAACTTCAGTAAAGAAGGACTTTCTGTGCTCAGATGAATACAGGTAGGTGCACAAGCAAATCCATGTAGGATTTCTCTGGTAGGAATCCAGTTACTTTAGCTTTTTATCTAATAAAGAAATAACTCATTTGCAGTCTCAGTTCATTCAGAGATGATGAGGATGATGCATGTTTTCTCTCAGGAGGAAGTGACTGAAGTTGTTACAGATGACAAAATTCCTGGTGGCAGAAACCCCTCCTGGCTTCTCTGTACCTGTTTCACAGTTGTCTCTCACATTTTTGAACAAGACCTTCCTTTTTTCACTTATTGTTATCATCAGCATCCTAATTTCCAGGGCAGAGGGAGTGTGTAGAAGATTTTGGGAATGATGCAGGCACTTCATCCACTAAAGTGAAAGAGCATTGCTGCCTGAACATACTGTACATGTAAGAAGAGTTCACCTTAATCATCCTTTCTCCTGTTAGGTGGAATTTTCCTTGAACCTATGCTTCTGTTGTGTTTGTGCAAGTTAAAATTACATGTTTCTGATTTTCCAGATTCTTTGAAGCCTGCCTAGAAATTTCTATTCTGTGCTATGCACCTTATCTACATTTATTAGACAAAGGTTTCACTGCCTTGCAGTTACCATTACAGAAACCACTCTCATTTTAATGTAAATTTTATTGAGATGTAACCATTTTTAGTTTTAGTAGCTTAAAATACAATTTTTTGGAGGAGAGATGCTTCTGCTACAGGTGGGCTGTTTACAAATCTGATACAAAAGGAAAATATTTGGCTTTGCCCGTGCTAAAATATTCTGATAACATCTTGCAAGTGTTCTTGTGTCTTCATGGTTTGGAGTAAAATCAACTGAATGACCTTTGTGGTAGGGGTATAGTTTGTTGTTCTACTCGATACTTATGTATTTCACTACCCTGACAGTAGCTGTTCCATGAAAATAAGAAGGACCTACTACCATTGTCAGCTTCTTAATGAACTCAAGAGCCTGTCTAGGGGCCCTGCAGGTTGCCATACTATTGATGGCCACAAAGCACTGATATGTTGGTGTGTAGGAGATTCTCTTTTTTACTTGACTAATTGAAAATCCAGGGAATTAAATACATGAAAAAAGAGTGAAATAATATTTCATATATCTAAAATCAAAGCTGTGAATATTAGAATTAAAATTGACAGAGTAACCTTAATTCAACTTCCCTGTGCTTTTCCAGTTTTTAATTATGGAATCGCATGCTGGTTTTAGTGGGAATCAGTCTTCTCCTAGCGCACCCGATGGATCTGGTCTGAGATTGAACAGAGGTTCTTTAGTAAGAGGCTGTTTTCTTTTAGGATTGGTTGCCTCATTACTGCAAACAATGGAAAATGTTAAGTGTATGAGGCCAAACATAGCAGAACAGGAAAGGGTGCTATTCTCAAGATTACAGTGAGAGCGTGCATGTGCTTAGAGCAAAAATGTGCTTGAATTCAGTTGCTTGTAAAATTAGACATCTTTAGGTGGGTTATGAAGCAAGCTAGTGTTTGTGATTCCTCTTACTCAATTCACTCACTCATTTTAACTCTTCACTACTTCTACCTTTTAAAACATTGTTTGATTTCCTTTAAAGAAAAAAATAAATACCCATAGTAACAGCCTACACTGGTCTTACCTTCTTTCTCATAATTTTGTGGGTATGTGAAAGACTTTTTTTCTTTTTTCTTAAACTCTCCCTATGAAATTGCAGTTTCCAGAATTTTGATTTTCAGTTAGTAGGAAATGCACTATGTTCTATATTATTCACTGACAAAAGTGCACACAACTCTTCATGACACTTTGACAGTTTAGTGGGAGATGTTGCTCTAAGTAGAATCCGTCTGTCTGTATCAGGTCCGTTTTCTAAGCACTGGGAATTCAGCTGTTTTCTTGTGAATTCTTCCTTTCATATTTTATTGCTACAAAGAGAACACAAAGAGTGCTTGTTTCTTTCTTTCTTTCTCTCCCTTTTATTTTTTTCCCCCAGTTGACACAATCAGTATTATTTGAAGAAAAAAATTACACACAGAATGGGAAATAGGGTGGGAAAATGTAATAGTATCTGCAAATCTTTTCTGTCTTGTCTGAGTAAATGAGAGCTGATGAGAGATGCAGCACAATGAGAGCTAGGGAATGCTTGCTGAACTGGTATATAAAGATTGTTTCATTTTGCTTCATTTCATTTTACTGTATGGAATTTGAAAGGAAAAATTGCAGAGGACATGAAAGTTTGCTGTGGAAACACCTTGGGTTGCTGTACCCTTGACATGGACCTGAGCAAACATGAAAAAGAATGTTAAGTAAAGTAGCGTATGAATTGTGTAAGTGTGCTTCAGATGCTGCTTTTTGAAGAGTACCCCTTCACGAAGAGTGGCCCTGCCTCTCGGGTTATTCTGCTGCAACTGGTTTTAATCTCTTAAGGTCTTTGTTTGTTGGGTTTTGGTTTTGTTTTTTTTCTGTAATTTGGTGGGGGGACAGGGGAGTGTTAATTCAAAACCATACCAATTTTCAAGATTATGTGGCAATGTTGTTTTTGCATGCCTACTTTCAATAAGACTGGAAGGAGATTATTAGTTCCCCCATTTATGCACACCCTAGAAGTTCATCTCCCCCTTTCAAATTCGTATAACTCAGAGGAACATGGTCCTAGGGGAGTGTACCACCACAGCAATGCTGTGCTTTTCTCCAGCTGGAGTGACTGCATGTTGTTTGCTGGAAGGAGGAGCTGTAGTTAAAATCAGATGTGAGTCAGTTTAACCTGAAAAGATTTTTCCTGTGCTACCTGAGGTATCATTAATTCTCAAAAAATGGGGAAGATAGGATTTTTTTTTCCCCCTAAGTCACAGTCATTTGCAAAGTTCTGAAATAATGCATGAACAGGAAACATTCCTGCTTAAAAACTCTGACAACACAGACTGTAAGGTTTGACACTCCTGTTGGAACCCTTGGGATATATCTTTGATGATAAAATATATAAAAATAAAACTTTTTTCCTCATGTCAATATGCAAATTGTAATGTTCAGAAGTAAGATTCAACATCCTTTTCTTCAGAGTCCAGCTCATGTGATCCCAAGGCAGGTTCATGTCATAAGGAGATTTAAGACTTTTCCCTTGAAAAAGTTTTTTGACTTCTGGATTTCTGTGACATAGACATGCTTGGTGAGCCTTTACCTGGCAAGCGTTGTGCTTTGTACACACATTCCCATATCAAAGTCCCAGAAACTGAAGAGGCGGTGGTAGGGTTGGTGAGCATAGGAAGAGAAATGAAGAGGTATGGTTTTACCTTTCTCTGAGCAACGGGACAGTTTGATGACATTGTGTAATATAGCTCTTCTCCTACTCTGAGAGTAAGGGAAAGATTGGGTAAGTCATTTAATTCCTCCCCGCTCCTCAACACTACCTCTGTTCCACCCCCAACATTACCATTCCCTCTTTGCAGAGACCTGGCAAGTGCAAAGGTACCAGCAGGGAAGTTGGTGTCACTGGATGTGACTCATTCAAAGGAGCATCTTTTGAGCTGGGTATCTAAAATCTGGGTATCTCTAAGTGCCATGGCTTCATGTCACTAGTTTAAACAAAATCCATTTTTTTTCCTAGCTGTGGTTTTGGAAGTGGAAGGGCTCCTCAATTTTTTTTTTTTCCAGATGAATTTCATAGGCTCACACAGGTACATCTTGAATAACAGAAGAAAAGTGACAAAATCAAAATTCTTCTCCCTTTAGGAATGGATAGCACATGGAAAAGGGAGACAAATGTTCCCAGTATAATGAGTAGATGTAATGGTTATGCAGTAATACGAACAGATCTAAGAACTTAAATGCTAGTTGTAATGTAGAATGTGTTGGGCTATTTTGGGTGTAGTAAGGCAACCCATCTTTTCTGCAAATTAGTCCAAGTCTTTATGTTGTGCAGCCTGACTACCTGTACTATTTCATATACAACAGTAATTCAAGGAAAATTCTTTTTAGCAGAATAAACAAATTTCTGCTGCTTGGCATGTAAAATGTTTCGTACTAGTAAATTCCACAGACAGCCTCTTCCCCTCCCCCCTCATCATTATTGTTTTGTCTGATTATAAAACCTTGAAAGTTTAAAAATGACTGGTTTACTGTAAGAAGCATTAAGTAAATGCAATCTCCCTATTTTTAATAACAGTAGCTCAAATTTCATGTGAGATCACACCAGTTCTCCAGTGTAATTAAGTTTATGGTTTTCTTATGCACTTCAAATGCCTGTGATGTGCAGTGAATAGTATTTTCCAGACAAGTAGAAGGACACCTCAGCAGTGATGCCAGTGTGGGCTGGTGTCTATCAGCAGTGCAGACACCACAAAATAAAGGAAATTGCAAGACACTGTTATAATTTGTCTAAAAATATGCATGACAGCAGAGCTCTTTTACCTGAGTTTAGAAATTGATAAGGCTTTGAATTAGAATGAAACTTCATAAATGAATCAGATGTGAAACAAGATGTTCAAGTGTGACTTTAGGTCCAGTGTATATTGGGAGTGAAATGTGGCTGAACATCAGATCCTTCTGCATCTTGGATTTTGTATGATGACTGTACCTCCGTTCTGTTTTCCACTACACAAATTTTGACCATAAATTGATACAAGATGGCCTAGGAAGTGTTGGAGAAAAGCATTAGATAAACTTTTGATCTGTAAACATATACCCAGACACATTATTTTTTTGATTGTTTAAAGGAGTAATGTTTTTTTGCTACAAAAATATTCTTTTTCTATTTCTAAGGAAAGAAAATAATACTAAAAATGCCGAACAATTCCAAAGGAAAGACTTGAAATTAGTGAAACAAAATATTTTATTTAATTTAATCTGGTGCATATTTCTTGTTTATTTCAAAGAAGTTTCAATTTTCAAACGTTTAAAGATGAAAGCCAAAATTTTCAATTCGTGAGGAGAAAGAATGTTACTGACTTGGCTCCATCTGACATGCTTTTCGAACACTGAAAGTTAAAATTTTACTTGGGTAGGTTTGGATGTTGTAGAGCTGGATCTGCACATGTAGTGTGTGTAACAGCTGACCTGATTATTCCACTGTTTTGGACTGTCTGGACCCGAGTCTGCAGCATGAAGGTTTTGGGATTCTTGACATTGAGCTTGGTTGCATATAGAAGGACTGGAACTGAGCCCCTTGTTCCTTTCTGAAACAATCCCCTCTTATACAATAGGACTATCAGACTTGCTGACAGTAATGGTAAAGATCTCTCATGTCAATAAAGCTTCTCCTCCCCTAGAAAGCTTAAGTCCAGCTTGCTTTATCTAAGTATGTCAGGAGACAGTAAAGACCAATAGGTAACATATAGACCATCTTTTCAATCACCTTCTTTTGAGCTCATGGCCTAACTCCTGTGCAATGCTTAGATGTTTTGTGGGGATGGCAGATCTGGAAAATCTCTGGCCAGTAGCCATAAAATAGCCCTTCCCTTACTTTATTAAAATAACACATTCAAATACTAACCAGCTGTTTATTTTGTTCATGCAAATTTTTGCCCATGCAAATTTAGACTGAACGTTTCCTTCTCTACACACAAAGAGGTTAGAATGGCCTTCTGAGTGGGTAATAATAACCAAGATGGTTTAGTAGCACCATCTTTTTTCTGTTTTCTCCTTGATCGAATGAGAACCACATAGACTTTGGTGTGACTGCTGCATCAGTGAGGACTACAGGATTTGGCCTCACAGGTATTAACTCATGTCAATCCTACCGGGAGCTTTCTTTGTCTGCTGTCTGCCTTTTAGGAAGACTGATGGGGGCAGAAAGCAGAGAAATCGGGACAGGCAGTGGGAATACCTCCTGTGGCTTCAACTGCCCATTTGCTAGCTTGGAAATGCTAGTTGACATTTGAGAGAACATACTTTATATGAGAAAGCAATGAGTGAATGGAAATTAAAACAAAAGGGTTGAAAATAAAGCTGTAATCTAGCACTATATTACCAATAAACCAGGGACATTATTTCTTAGTGAATTTGGGGCAGATATCTCAGCAAGTGCCACAATAGCGGGGGTCTTCTCCCCACTCTCTCTTCCCCTCCCATTAAATCTACATTTGGAAGGTGGATGATGCTGACTCATAAATTAAATTGGGGTAATGCATACAGTGTATATATATTTCTGTCACTTTGTCTCAAATTAAACACGAACCTTCTCCCCTGACAAGATGATAGAAAAGTTAATTGCTCGCCCTGGCTTTAAATTGGAATTTGAATTTGCAAAATGCTAAAGGTTTATGAGATCTAAATCATGAGGAGCTTAAATTACATTCCTGTGATAAAATATTAATAAATCAATTAAAACATAAGCCGAGTATAATATTACTTTTTTTGTAGGAACCTTGAACACAATAATTCATTAGAGTGTGCAGTAACAATTATTGTATCTTTTTTAATTTTCTTTTTTATTAGTTTCTCTTTTTTTTTTTTTTTAACTGGGGAAAAGGCAACATCAGATGGGAAAACACCACACAATGGTGGAATATTATCCTGGTACCAAATCTAGTCATCTCCTAGTAACGATGCACATACATACAAAAGCGTCTGAACACCCTGAACTCCACACATTGCATCATGGCTCAAGTATTGGAAGATTCACACCCTGAAAGCTGAGAGCTGTTTATCCCCTTTTCACCAGGGGAAGACAGGGCAGTAGCATAGGAAAAATGGAAGAAACCTTACTGCTCCTGGGTTGGTTTTTTTCCTTTTCCAGCCTCTTTCCATGCAATTTTATCCTTTTCTTATTCTCCTTCTATTCTTTATCGGTATAAAGTTGGTATGATTTTGGTGTCAAAGCCATCAAAAATTCACAGACCTTTCTGTAAAACTGGCCTGAGCTTTGCGTTGGGTAAACCTGGGCTAGAATCGGATTTGGTTGCTAAATTTTTAGTTATGTTGTGAACAATTCTCACAGCTCTAATCTTTACATAACCCATTTCTGTGTACTATATAAAGAGCACTTCAGGCACAGTATGAAACTTAGTTATTATTTGTGGAAGGAGGTGTTATGCTAGCTCAGCATGCATTTCTTATATGCAAACATTAATACACAAGGAATGCAATTATTACATATACCTGCACACCTCTAGTGCCTGTGAAGGTGCAGGTTCCTTTGTCAAGTGCTTTTTGCCTTCTGTGAAATGACTGGACTGCATGTCTGATACAGCTATGCTCAGTAAAGGGTCTAATTGCTATTATTATATTATTTGTGTTTGAATTCTTGAAAGGTTATTTAGTACAAATTATGTGTTAGTGCTAAATTGGCGGCTCTGCGGGCTGAAGTCTGCTGTACATACCCATAGCACAGGTCCTGTGTGCTCTGCTCACCCACCCCTGCATCGGAGTCGTCCACAACCATCACTCCTGCTAGTGTTCAAGGGTCTGCTTTCAGACCCTCTTGTTGTTGCTAGTTGCAGGCAAGACTGCTGCTTGCTGTGCCCTCTCCTCCTGCAGGTCATCTCTGCTGCAGCCAAGGGGCTTTTTACTAGACTAGGGAATTTAAATAGAAGCCCCAGCCTGGTCCCCCGCTTAGGGCCCAGTAGAGGAGAGGACAGTGTGCGGGAGCCGGCAGGGAAGGGGTGCACAGCTGCTGTTCCCCCGTCTGCCTGTGAGCAGCTTGCAGCCATCTCCCTCGCGGGAGCACGGGGCAGCTGCCTCGGCCAGCTGAAAGCAGTTAGGGCCAGAGTCAGCTGGGGAAAAGAGTGAGAAGAGATCCGGGAGCAGGTGGTGGTTTGTGCTTCTAACCACCTGTCTGAACAACGCTTTCCTGTACTGCCCAGAAGCTATGGCAGCCTCCAGTTTTCCTTGGGTATGGGATCCCTCATGATGGTCGGGGCTCTCCCCGTTATGAGACTGTTACAAGTGGATTCGAGTGTCCAGCTTTATTGTGCTTCTGGCCGCCCTAACTTGCAAGTGACCTCAACTTAAAGTTAAACCTTAGTTTCCACAGGTTTTTGCATTTGCTGATGAAAACGGTCAGGGTCTGTTGTAATAATGCAGAATAAAATCAAACTTTGTGTTTCTAAGCACACATACGGTGTTAGTACTGCTAAGCTCTTCATCAATATTAAAAAGTCAGTTGTTAGTTTTTACATGCATTGCTTTTCATTTCCCCCTTTTTATGAAGGGGCAGTGTGAGAAAAGTCACTTTCTGCCAGGTTTCAGTGTCACATGACAAACCAGTGTTGGCCATTCAAGTATGCTGCGTGTCTTCCAGTGGCCCACCCTTACAGTGAACCTTGCCAAAATGAGAGAAATGCCTATGGAAGGTGAACATTTAGCTTGTTTTGTGCAGACTGAGAAGCAGCCATCAGATATGACTAGCTTCTTGTGGCTACCGAAATGAGCTAGCATTTAAACAAACAAGCTAAAGCTGAAGGCTTCTTATCACCTAAATGGTCTGATCTTCCTTTATTTTGATTTTTATAGCAGTAGATTGTTGAGGGTTGACCCAATGTTATTTATTCCTGGTGCTTGATAATTGCATTTACTCAGTAGATTCCAAACTTTAAAAATTCTGTTTTAGAGTGTGACTGAATCTTTGTAAGCATTCCTGTAAATAAATTTTTAAAATTGGTTTAGTTTAAATTCATGTGCGTGTCGGGAAGTGTTCCAGATTTTTCTTGTGTACAGGAATGACTTTCAGCAGAAGGTAAGAAGGTAATTTTTATTATTTATTTTTCTGTGAATCATAGGAGTTACACTGGGGAAGTCATGGAATCGTAGAATGTTAAGGGGTTGGAATAGACCACAAAGATCATTTAGTCCCAACTCTTTCCACCATGGGCAGGGACATGTCCCACTAGACCAGGTTGCTCAAGTCCTCATCCAACCTGGCTTTGCATACTGACAGGTTGGAGCATCCACAACCTCATGGGGTGACCTGTTCCAGTCCTTTTTCTATGGCAGACTGTCCTTGCTGAAGGTGAAGTAGACTATATGCACAAAAGCGTTGTTGCCTCCTGCCTCTGCCCTGTCCACAGCTGGAAGTTTATTTTAGCCCTGGGTGCCATCAGGTGCTTGAGGTGGCGAGTTGAGCCTGCATATTGGCTCATAAAAATGAAGAACAGGATGTGGACTGAATGATGCCAATACAGGGGGTGCCCTACATTTTTGAGGATCATCCTGTCCAAAACCTGATTTCCCTGTCCTGCATGAGGATTGCCATTTCTTCTTTACCTCTGCCCCAAGGGGGCAGCCTGAAGACAGATAGATGCTGCCATAAGGATTTCGATGCCTGCTGGGGGCACTGAGGTTCTCGCCGATGATGGTAAACACGATTTGGCTCCCGCGCTCTTGTAATCAGGCTTGCTCGCGCTGAAACGGAGATTGCTCTATTGCAGTGCCAGGCCTCCAGCAATACCAACTGTTAAATAATAAACAGGCCCTGGTTGTTGGCAGCAGCTCCCCGGCCCCCCCACCCCCGCCAACATGAAGTACCCATTTTCTGGGCTTACCTGCCCGCCTGTGCTCTAAAGCACAGACCAGCGCCCGTGTTCAGTGGAGGTGGAGGCAGCACAGAGACATCAGTCTTTGTCTAATCTGCTTAGTTTATTATTCTCCGAGGACCTGGGGTGATATAGCAAACATGCAGTGCTTTGGCAGCACTAACAATGGCTGTGCTGTCATTCTAGATAATATTACAGACTTTTGCCTGATGCATGGGATATTTTTTTCCTCTGTTCAACTGCCCATTCTTTAAGGTCTTAGTTTCTTTTCCTTTTTTTTTCTTTTTGAGGGATGAGGTAGTTGATGGGAGGGACTAGTTCCTCCTTTATCAGCTCTGCTTTTTCCTGTGAGTTAAAAAATAAAGTAGTGAGTTTAACTGGTTTGTTCTCCTGGTGGCAGAATGGTATTTATTGTTTTATTGCATTAATAACTATTATCAAGGATTTTTCCTGTAGTCTATGGACAGAATGGGCACTGAAAAGAATTTTTATGTCAATGAAGGGACTCCATTATGGAAGTCACTCCATCAGTGGGGAAAAACTGGAGCAAATAAGCACCTGTTTTTATCTACATTTTGGCTACTTCTGTAGTTTTCATTTGATTTTCTTACTACTGTGAGTGCTGTATGCATTGGAAAAAAAGGAATGTCCTGGTTTATGCAGAAGTGAAGCTTGAGCTTGGAGATGAGTTAGGAAAAATATTATGATATTGTGAAGAAGAAGAGATTACACTGCAGAGTTAAAATGTAACTGCATGAATAGACTCAAGCATACTTATTAATTTCCCATTCATTCTCTTAAACCTTGAGTGGAACACAAGCCAGAATTTTCATTTGTGGGATAGCGAATTTATTTTTTTAAAACTCATATGTGAAATTAAGTGTAAGCAAAGGTCTTTTCCATTCTATACTATTAAAAGTTCCATATTTGGAGTCAACTAGACTTTGCGCAGTATAGTCCATTCTGGTCATCTGTGAGGTAATATCCTGAGCTGTGGGTTAACTGTGGCCTGGACATCTTGAAAGATCCTTGTGTTTTAAACAAATATTGCACTACAAAAAGTGTGGTGTTTTCCATTGTTGTGGGGGGAATTCTGTCGTAAAATTCCCTGTCAACTCTACTGGAAACTCCACCCTTTATCATAATTATGGCAGGTGCAAGTATAAGGAAGCAAATGTAATTAGTAGTCAGACCTGTGAGTACTACGCTGTCACTAACTTTTCATTTCCTCTATGCAGCTTTGCTTTTGCAGATCTGAAAACCCTGTAAAGCCCTGGCGTAATTAGAGTTTAGTTTTTAAACCCAGAAACACAAGTTGGTGTGGTCTGAGGCTTACTGATGCTGTTTCCTCTTAAAATAGAGGGTGTTAGTATGATTATATCCATCCATTGTCAATAGGTGAGTCAAATACTCCAGAATAAGGTGGGAAAACTTCAGTTTGTCTAAATCCTTGGGCCAAATCTCATCATATGGGATTTTCAGATCATCTAGATGACGTTAGGAGACCAGCGGTCTTTGCTTCCCATGCCATTTGTTTTCCTAGCATACTTGAGCACTTCTGAAAATTCTTGTGTGTTTTTTTAATCATCCCTGAAGGCTTTGGCCTGAACAAGCATCTGGCATTTGACGCAGTCTTTGTTGAGATTGCAGTAATGACTTCTTCCCCTGTTTGTCATTTACTTGAGTAGATCTCTGCAGACAATCTTTTGATTTATTCTCAAAGGGAACAAGTTGGAATTGAGTGCTTCTGAATGTCTTCAAAATATGGAAGAAGTACAGACAATGAACTTGTTGGTTAACATGTTCTTTTGGAAATTTGTAGAATGTACATAGTTTTATATTTTTTTTCAACTTTTTTTGATTTCATAAGAATATTGAAGCAATGCCAACAGATAATTTTCAGGAGGCTCACACAGGGCAGCTACAGGTATGCAGGGAGAGGCAGTGCACTCAGGAGATTAATGAAGTGCCTTTGCAGCTGCTATTGTAGAATCTGGAAACCTTGTTTCATTAAGCAGAAAAATAAACTACAGAAACAGAAGACTCCCTCTTCTTCTTTCTAAAAGTGTTTCCTTTCTTAAAATGCACATTTTTAATCCAGTGGGAAGAGTCTTTTCTTACTGCTGACATACTCCTTAAATCATATTGTTTTCAGGCAGTAGGTAGAGTGTGTAGATGAGTGACATTTGCTTGTAACTGTAACTAAAACATAGTTTTAGTGACATCAAAAAAATTATTGCATTTATAAGCTGAACCATTTGCAGCAGGTAGAAGGAAAATTCAAAGCTAGAGTTAGGGATGGAAAACATCTCTTTTCACTTATAGTGACTGCAGCTGTATCATCTTAGGGTGTGATTTATTTGAAGTTGTCTGTTCAGTACTTGGTCAAGAGAATCACCACGAATAAATGGAGTGGCCCTTGGGAACAATTCAGTAGGTGGTGCTGTTCCATCGAAGCCAGCTCTGATGCTGCGTGCAGCAGTGTATTTAGGGGGTTGTTTGTTTTTTCAGCTCTAGTTTTTAGGTAGGACCTGCAAATGTAACTATTTGCTGCCATAAAAAAATCTCATTACTGCTTTTTTTTTTTTTTCAGTTGTTGCAGTATTCTTAGGTATACAAACTTTCGGTAGCATGAGTGATGGGAAGTATAGTGGAAAGCAAGACATAATGGTTTCAGATTCATCTCATATATACTTGAACCTGAAGCTTGAAGCAAATTTCAGGATCTCTGAAATCCAGGAGTCATAATTGGAAAAAAACCCTGTGGCAATGGGCATATAGTGATAGGACAAGGCGAAATGGCTTTAAAATGAAAGAGAGTGGGTTTAGATTGGATATAAGGAGCAAACTCTTCACAATGAGGGTGATGAGACTCTAGAACAAGTCTGTCTGGAGAAGATGTTGGTGCACCATGCCTGGAAGTGTTCAAGGCCAGGCTGGATGGGACTTGGAGCAACCTGGTCTAGTGAAGGTGTCTCTGACAATGGCAGGGGGATTGGAACTAGATGATCTTTAAGGTTCCTTCCAACCCGATTCTGTGATTATTTTTTTTTTGCTGTGTGGATAGCACTCCTCCAACTAGAATCAGCTTTGGCTTCCAGCACAAGGTGAAGTTGAATCCAGACTCAGAACAAGAGATGACTGTAGACATTCTGACTCTGGTTGTTGCTTGAATGTGAGCTCTGAGTGGTGGCCTTCCACTGAGCTACTATCTGGTAAAATACAGTCACTTAACTAACAAACAAAGCAACACATTTTTTCAGAGCATGTGAGCAGTGTCTTTTCTGGCTGTCTCCAGACTTCAGAATTCTTCTCAGAAATCGTCATCAGAAGCAGTGAAACCTGTTCCACTGTACTGGGCACACATACCTTTTTTGTGAGAGGGCTGCTTGTTACAGTCACTCAGAAGGAAGAATGTTCTTTTTAATTCTGGTGGTCACATAAAATATAATACCAGAAATTTCTTTTTGCATGGTTTGAGGTCAGAAAGGTCATTTCTCTTTTGAACCCAGTTTTGCACAAACAGATTCTCTCCATCTTGAATCCATCAGGAGGTTGAAGCTCCCTTCTATTGATGGTTTTGTTCCACTGGTCAATTCCCTTGCTGTTTAAAAATGTGGGATTTGTTTCTGCTTTGATTTGACTTTTCTTTCTTTCATTCTTGGCTCCATGTTGCAGACTTTGGTTCTTGTTATGCCTTTCTTCACCCAACTGAAGATCCTGTTAGAAAACAATGCAATAAAGAAAATTTAAAATGCCTTCCCAAGCCTATCCACTACCTCCTGTTTATGCCTCCAGGGATTGCTTTAGCCCTCTTTGCCACATTGCACTGGGTTCCTGCTCAGTTGTTTATTTGTTGTGACCTCTAAATCCTTTTCAGAATCCCTGTTTTGCAGGGTGCAGCACATCCCACATGCACCCATTTCCCATCCTGTAGATACGGCATGCCTTCCTTTTTCTTGAAGGTATGTTATACTAAAAAAACTTTATTTGGAACAACAAAAGTTTTGCAAATGCCTGATTCTCCCCATCTGTTGATACCCTAGTTGATACCCATCTGTTGATACCCTAGTCTTTTACCAGTCTTGACATCACCTGGAAATTTTTATCATCAGTGATTTTATAACTTAGGAGTCATCGATCAAAATGCTGAACAGTGTTGATGTTGTTACTAATTTTACCTGCACCTTCCTAAACCCACCTGTGTTTGTAGACCCCCTAGAGTAATAGGTTTCTGAGGGTCTTCTATTAGTTAGCTGTTGAACACATGCTTTCATTGACAGAACTGTAATGTTCTGTAGTAGTGCTAATTCAAATGGTTATAAAACTGTAAGTGCATAAGCTCTTAGGCTTAGAAAGTATATATACTTACTAAAGAATTAAATCAAGTTTGTTTGACAAGACCTATTTTCCATAAAACTATATTTACTAGCATTAATTATGTTCCTACCCTTTAGTTGTTTATCAATAATTTCAGCATACATGGGTGCAACTTTACTCATATCAGTACATTTTGCTCACTTACAATGTTTTTAATGAGTATGTATTACTAAAAGAAAAAGATAAAGGAAAAGCCAGTGCTAAGGGTACCACAACATACTTGAGTACTTTAATGTTTGGAGAAGCAGTCTGTAACTTCTCTGTGGGGCTGTAGATTGAATGCACTGGTAAGTCCCAGTGACCACAGACAGAGTGGACAGTGGGGAAGATCCCTAACTGGAATTTTTTAATCCATCAAAATGTTTGAGGGATTTCTTAAAAAAATTAGAATTGTATCTCAAATCTTCTTTTATCTTGTGTACAGAATGTTTGTATGTTCTGATGGCATTAACACCATACTGCCACGGTCTTCTTTGTACTAAAGCTCAGAGAAGAACTTGGTTTTCCTCAGCAGGTCTCTTCTTTTGCTTTCTGAAGTTCACAAAGGGAGTCTATTGGGGAAATTCTCAAAACACCACAGAGTTGTACATACTGATAAAATGGCTGTGAAGCAGCTGTGTTGGTGTGGAGGCAGGAGGCTGATGACTCCTGAAAACACATGAGTGTTCCTTTTAGATAGCTTGAGACATGATTTTTTTTTCCTATTAGGTTTTGAGATGCTTTGTGCTTTAAACATCCCATTTTGTCTCATAAGCCTGAAATATTTACCATTTGCATTAGTCTCCAAATGAAAAATATTGAAAGGCTCTGCTAGCAAGATTCACAGGCTACTGTGTTTGTATAATGAATTGATTATATTGAAATTTGCAGCATGTGGATGAGAATTGCATGTATAAAAATATTTGAATTTTTAATAAAATAAATGTGTAAATTTCCTCTTTTTGTTAGGGTGTGGAGACTTGGCAAAAATTGGGCTGGCATACATGGCAAAAAAAAAAATAAAATTAAAGTATACCAGAATGACCTACTTAAAAAAATTAAATTGGAAAAAAGAGTAATGGCTTGTAGCTATGGAATAATGGAATTTGGGACACTTCATTGTAATCTTGCTTTTAATTGACAACAGATGTGTTTGTGCTTTATTGTGGAAGGACTTTGTGATCAACATACCATTGCTGCCTGAAACACTTGTCTTTTTTATGATACTGTTCAGAGAAAATAGTCCAGGGTTCCAATGTCCAGGTCCAGGATTTTCATTGTAATCCATTTGCACTGTATTCTGAGAGAAATTCACTCTGATTATTGAAAAGCAAACCCCACTCAGTCTCCTTCTCCCTCAAAAAATCCCCACTTTCTGAAGATTGAAACTTCTTCCTGCTCGAAGGATAAGGTACTGAAGGCCAGTGTTTCCCAAGAACATTATGTGGCAAGTTAATGCTATCCCTGTTAAAAATATTTGTGGTAGGGACTCTCTCTTTCTTCATGGTGCAAGGGATTGTTGTTTCTGATCTGACTCTGGGCATTATTGTGATAGAAATACTTTAATTACTATAATGTATGAATTGTAGAAGTTGAAACCGACAGTAATTTCTATGTTGTATTTCTATGTTGTGTATGTTCTAATGACAGATAAAATTTGAATCTCAAGCCTACTCTCTTAGCATTAGGCTTATTTTACTCAGTAGCTGTATTCTGAAACTTCAGAAAAGCATTCTGTTTTCAAGCCTTTACAAGGAATATCTTAGTAATAAACCACTTGAAATAGCGTTTTTACCTTACTGAGGCTTTTCACCCACGAATTTATTTTCTCATTCTTGATGAAAGTGGCATTTTGTCTTAGCAGTTTATCTATGCATTCAGTCCATAGGCCCCTCCACCTCAAAAGTACACAGTAAATTTGGTGAGATACTATATACTTCGGGGAGCCTGAAGATTTATTAAAATCCCACCCTTCATCCCCTTCTAAATATGACAGTCAGAATTCAAAGTGAGAATAATTACAGCTGTGCAGTTACGGCAGTTCTGAAAGACAGGGTAATATGAAGACTCCAGAGGAAATGTTAACAATTCTAATAGTCTTTCGTAAAAGACAGAAAGACACTGTCAAACCAGAGGCTTAAACAAAGAATAGGTTAAAATAAAAAAGAACAACTTAAAGGCCGTCAAGGACCAGTTGAGCCATGGTACAGATGATAAGCAAAAAACTTGTTGTCTAAAATATTGATATCTTGCTAGCAAAAAGAGACATGTCTATTATCTGCCCCACTAGATAAGTCACAGGGGGACACAGGAAAGAAATAAATCTTTTTCAATACGGCTCTCTAAAATGCTAAATTAAGGTTAGTGGCTACATTTGACAAAGTGTTTTGTCTGTGCTGCACATAGTGAACTATTAGTGTGACTGCTGCATTTATACAAATTGAATGGCATGCTATTGTCCGTCATCTTTTTATTTTCTTTTTTTTATCCTCATTTTGAATAATTCATAGGAAAAATGATCACTTTGTAATGCCACAAAGTCACAGGAGGCAAAACTAATTTTACATGATATGAAAACAGATTTTATTTATTTAAGAGTAATATTTAAAGAAAACAACAACTTTTTTGACACCAGCTGCTGGGAAATAAATAGAATATTTTATGACAGAAAAAAAAATCCAAATGCGTTAAAAGCTGTTCCTGGGAGATGGATTAAAAACTAAAATACAGACACTGGGCAGATAAATTTAAACTTGGTGGTCACTGATAGAATTCTGCTTCTTAGGGGGAGCAAAGGATAGTTTTCTGGAAAAAAAGAAAACTTCAAAGGAGTGCTGAGTTGTGCATAAAAAGTTGTCTGAATAGCTGGTCTGTGTGTGCTGGTGACTGGGGGCAACTTGGGTGACAACTCTGCAAGATCTTTTATGTCCTCTAGACCAGATGGGGGGTTTTTTCACTTATGTGTCTGTTGCGTGAGAAGCAAGCCTTTTTTTTGCTTAGTTTTTCCATATCTGATCTCGGCTCTTTAGCAGAAGGAAACACTGAAGAGCTAGGATGCAATGCTAACCTACAGCTNGAGGAGGAATTTTTTTTTTTTAATGAAGCCCTGCCCAAGAGCACGAGGACTGAGCAGGTAAATACCCAGTTCCCGTGGCTCGCAATGGAGAGGAGTAGATGGAGAGCAAAAGGAAAGTTGCCCAGTGTGTTAGCACAAGAACAGTTGGAACAACTGCCCTCAGTAATATAAATGTTGTGTACTGCATTTTCATGTTAAATTGTTTAACTTAAAAACTCTTAGTGACAGAGGGAATGTAAATCTGAGGCTGAGAGCCCGAGTCCCCAGCAGAAGTTTATTATTATCCCTGATAACAGCTGAATTCCAGCCTTTTTTGCATGCTGTAAAATGGGGCAGTTTTGTCTATTATTGGCGCCGTGTGCACTGCTATAGTTAAGGGTTTGTCAGCAGTTCAACTGTAAGCCCCTATTTTCACGGGTTTATAACTCAACTGTTAAATATTCACTCCAGGCTGGAACTTGGCACACGAGATGAAGTCTCTGCAAGTTATGCTGAAACTTAGGCTGTCCTCAGGCAGCTTCCTGACAGTGTTAAAAGACACAAGGAGTGTGTACAGCTCCTTTCAAAAGATAAGAGAGAGCAAGGACAAGGGCCCAGCATTTTATGCCTTTGATTAAAAATTACATTGTTGGATTCTGGCACCCTGATGCCCCTCAGTGTTCTTGCACATCTTAAATTTGGAAAGACCTTTATTTAAATTTTATGTAACTTATCTGTTCCCTTCTTTTTTATTTTTGTGTGGATAAAAATCCATCAAGCGCTTTGTATACATTTATTTAAATGGAATTTAAATGCACTGTTGTTTTTTTATGTTTTAAATTTTAAACATTTACTGTTTCCATTTAACTAGCTATCATTAGTATTTGTATAGAGTTTGAGTGATTATAACAAGCTCTAAGTGTATGAAGTTTATTTTATTTAATGCTTCCAGTAATATTTTCCAAGAGATGGATTTCAAGGCTATAATACCGTTGTAACTGCTGGGTAGTTATAATTATGAAATCTTTGCTTTGACTCAGTCATCTCTACAAGGCATGCTGTAATCATATAAGGACAGCATAGTTTGGTGTATTTGTATGCTCTAGTT
This sequence comes from Serilophus lunatus, assembly GCA_013399895.1. Lineage (NCBI taxonomy): Eukaryota > Metazoa > Chordata > Aves > Passeriformes > Eurylaimidae > Serilophus > Serilophus lunatus. Next base: position 231,526 of record VXBA01004611.1, on the reverse strand, counting down.
TAGCAAGTATCAGCACTTTTTCTGAAGGGGCATTCATTTTTTCAAAGTAGTTGGATGTTTTTATGGTGGTGTCATCTTGGAAGTAACGTCATTGGGTTACTTTTGATTTTGTAGCTGGTCAGGGTGATCAGGGAGCACCTTTGGTGCTGTGAACCAGCAAGAATGAAGCGAATAGTGGTAACTCATCATGAGGTTATACAGATTTGTAAGTAGATAGGTCCAGCTGTGAAATCCAAAACTGACCTGGGAAAACGTACATCAGAATCAAAAGCAAGGGCAAAAAATTTCGAGAGCGAAGGTGTATTTGATGTGAACCAAGAGGTGAAGGGTAAAAAAAATAAAAATTGGTGGATGAAAATTCAGTCTCTGACAAGTATGGAAAGATAGTTCTTTTCTTGTTGTCATTAATAAATATAAAATATCTGTTTTAAAAAAAGTGTCCATTTCTTGCCCACACAATTTTGTTTAGATTTTTTCAGCACTTGACCCTTTAAGTATCTAATTCTTAGCTTATATCCACTGATAAAAGAACAAGACTAGAAATTAAATTGGCTCAGTGATAAATCAGAAATAATCCTGGATTTTCATAGAAGTGTCAGTGTTCTGAATTTACTCTAGCATATGTCTAAAAATCAACATTTCGATAGCTACCTAAAATTTGGGATTTTCACTTTGTGTGGGAAGTAGGAATTGGTTGGCATAGGCTGCCTTTTACCGGGGTCATCTGGTGTGTTTGCCAAAATTCACACCTGCAGAAAAATTCATTATCTTAATGTCCACCATTTCTTGATGGATAACTCTCATGCCTAACTTTACCTCTGGAGAAAACAGTTAAATAGAGTCTTCTGGGAGTTACTACCAAGTTTTAAACATCTTATTGCATTGGAAGTAGGAAATCCGTGTCATGAATTGTAACTAGCGTTGAGTTTCAGGTGCATCTTCTGGAACTAACTTTTTGCTAAACATTATTTGAATTCAGACAATATTGGCAGAGCATGTGGAAGGGCTTGAGGTCAAGGGGGCGCATAAGTGGTAGAGTTCTGTGTGATCAGTCTTGGAGGTCTCAGTCTAAAAAGCATCATTAACTCCGTGTTACCTTTCAGTGCCTTTCTAAAATCTTCCATTTTAGACGAGAGGTCTGCGTGCAGAATTTAAGAGGCTTATTTTCTTACACAGAAATAATGCTGCTAAGCTGCTAGAAATCTCAGCAGCTTAATATAAATGTTCAAATAAAAAAGTTAGTATTTTAACTGTATAACCTTCAAATATAATTAATAATGAAATCCCAAGCAGGAGCCTAGGGGAAAGCATTTGGATTCTTTCTATTTGTGGAATAGGTGCAGGTCTCTAGTGTGCAGTTGAAAATAGGGACTAAATATGAGCTGATGATTTGGAAATCACTAATGTGTGCTGCTGAATGCAGTCACAGTTGGGATGTAAAGTAGAGCATAGGAGAAAATGAAAACAGAGGGACCTGAGCCACTAACTTCATGCTCAGATAAAATTACAAACTTGTATACTAGGTGGGGATATTCAGATGCAGAAGGTTTTTTCTCGTTTGGCCTGAGGATTAAATTATGTTATACTACTGGTGCAGGTGGTAATATATTTTTTTTTTCTTTTACTAGTACTAACTCAAATTACTGTTATGGAACTTTAATTATGGGGAACAAAATCACAGTAAGAGGGTGTGTCATGGCTACCTGTATGATAGACCTGTTAACATTTCTAGCACAGCAGGATGCTTTTCAGAAACATTGCCTCCCAGAAAGAGATTTTGCCAAGAGTTAATCTGCAGGTGGTGATCATGCTCTTAATAAGGAAAGGCAAAAAGAAATTGCTGAGGTAATGAAGACCCTTCAGTGTGGTTGGAATACATTGCCCTTTCTTATGCTTTTTAGAATGTGTGCACCACTTCCATGCATGAAGGATGCATGGAAGGACCTCTAGTTTTCTCTTTGATGTAGTGCTTAAACTCTGCAGCAGTACTGGGGTGTAAACAGGAACTATGGGATTACGTGCCAGAATTGGCCTCAATAATGAAATAAACAGAGAGGGAAACTGTCTGCAGATACTTCAGTCATAAAGAACGTCCACACAGTACCTTTCCAGAGTACGAGCAGAAAAGACAAAAGCCCTGAAAAGGACTGTTTTGTTGTGGTTTTTTTTTTTTAATTTTCTATCTCTTTAAGCAGCTTGAAGGACATACTTGGGGTTCGATTAAGGTATAAAATGCATTGTCAGGTTCGAGATTGCTACATTAAAATCCTTGCAGTCATGTGATTGGGAAGGAAAAGAAAAGAAATATGCGAGAGGGAAATGTAGTTCAGTGTACATATGAGTCAGCATTCACACGTTGCTGTCACACTGTGTGACCTGAGGTATTGCAGTTATTTCCTATGTAGGTATCAGTTGCCATTTTGCTTCTGGAAAAGTGATGGTATTAACTAATGGAGCCGTCAAACTGCTTGTCAGAGAAGAAAAAAATCTTTTTAGACTTGTCTTCTGTAACAGCACCCTGAAATGGTTGAGGATGCCTAAAAGAGACAACATAGAATTCCAACTGTTGCTTTACATAGCTTGTTTTTCAAACAGAAATAAGCAAAAATCTCATAAAATATGGAAAGGACACTGCAGATTCCCTTCCAGTCTACTCTTCTGTACCCCAGCTCCAAGAACAGTGATGACCAGGGCTGCATTTCAATCCTGGGGTCACCTCCTGTCTTGTCAACCATGTTGTGTTCTCCATTCTTGCTGCATTAGTCCTCTTCCACCATTTGGCAGCAATTACTCTTCACTGCAGGAGCCATAGCCAAGTTTTTTGTGATTGTCTGTGACCTTTGTGGGAGGATCTCTCATCTGCATGCCCTTTTTCTTGGGAAATATTATTTGCCAATTGAAATACTTGTTCATATCCAACCCACTGCTAACCAGTTCATTAATGCTTTCAGATTATGCTGAGTCCTTCTCCCATCTCAAGCAATTGAAGGATGTTCTAATAATTGGCTGTTAAGCAACTTCAGATTGTTTATGTAGTCTTGAAGTCTTTTGTTTAACCTTTCACACGTGATGGTCTCATCTAAATATGCTTTGCACTATTAACACAGTTATATGATTTCTGAAGTCAGGAGCAGACTGGTTAAAAGTTTTGCAAAAAGAAATAATGTAGAAATTAACTTTTCCCCATACTTTGGAATCAGAAGGATGTTCTGGACAACTTAAGACAGATAAAGATATCCAAAATACTAGCAGATTCCTCTAATAACATAATTGTTTTTAGAAGCATAATGCTGTTTCTTGATGATGCACAGGCTTTGTTCTTCCTCAAGAAGTTAATGAGAAGATTACTTCTCACAAGGTCTATTTTTATCAGGACTGCCGAAGGGCGTAGAGGAGAAGAATACGCTTCCAGTAATTTTCAAGAAACAATTATTTCAATGAGCACTGGAATCTAGATTTTCTACAGACTGGTGTTATGGTTGATTGACTTCTTAAATAAGAAGGTGTGACCACTCGCTGAAGTATTTTCCCGTGTTTTGAGATGTCTATAAATGCCATCCTGTCATGCCTAAGGTACAAATTTGTACTGTTGGTTCTGCCTGGGGGGAAATTATTAATGTCTGTAGTGTTTACCCTGCTTTTTTTTTTTTTTAGGATTTTTATAGGACTTTTTAAATAGGAATCGGCCTTTTAATCAGCCTTTAATTAATGAATTAAGTAATTATTTTATTTTACTCTAGCAAATTTAGTTGAAATGGATAAATTATAAGAGTATTAGTGAGAAGATGTATCTAGACAGCACAAGTCTAACCTTAAGGGAGACCAAGAGAAAAAGCTAGCATCCAGAGGCAGTATATCCTTAGTTATTCCAGGCTTAACCAATGATTTGCTCCATGACCTTTCACAAACCACTTGTCTCTTTATGCAGTAAGAAAATATCAATTGATTGAATTGATCTCTTTGTGGGATAAGGTTAATTTTCAGATTCCTGATTGAGGATCTCTGGGTTCTTTGTTGCTGAATACTGAGGAGGTAGAAGGTAGTGGTAAACAGGCTGTCAATATTATCTTAAAATATGCTGATATACGTCTTGATAATGATTCATACTCAAAAGATTTGAGCAGGTTCTGCTGATTGAATAATGCAGGAAAATGTTTTTCTGATTTGAGAACAGTTTGGGTATGGGTTGTGCAGCTTGAAGAAAGGAGATCTAAGAACATTTATGGGCTTCAGGGGTTTACCTGAACATTAGCTTACCTTTAATAAAATAATCTCCTGAAAATTAGGAAAGACTTGTTTAACTCTTTATGTTCTATCTATGACTTATTGACAATTGAAACTTGTAATTGGAACTTTTTTGGTTGCAAACCATCTTTAAAGATCCCTTCTACTTTAATATTTCTGGCTTCTGGCTTTCAAACAATTGCCATATTACCTAAAAGGGCAACATGTTTACAGATTGTATGTGAAATCACTTTCAAGAGTAATGTGTTTCCTGAACACTTCTATTTTTAGCACGGTGATAGCTCAAAGCTCAGAACCCTTCCTAATTGGAACTGTACTTGTAGGAACTTGAAGATAGGGTTCTTTATTTTGTCCTGATATGGACACGCCTTATTGTAGGAGACATCCTATAGAAGTGAGAGGCAATCCTCCTCTTATTCATAAATGTGAGGCTTCTCTCCCCTCTGCATTGGTTTGTGTAGTTTTCTATTCAAGAACTAACTGGGATTGTTTCCAAGACAAAGTTAAATCTTGAGTGTATTTCTGGCTGGTTGTGCAGAGAGGGTTGTTGGGGTTTTTTTGAGGGAGGGGGAGTGTGGAGGGAGGGCAGGGTGGAGGTGGTGGTCAAGTTGTTTTCAAATGAAGTTAAGCAACTGGAAATAAGGTGAGCCAGAGCAATGTAACTAAAGAGTTTTCTGCAGGCCAGCAGCAAGAGTCTCACCAATGGTATGTGGACTGTCATGCTTTAAGAGAAACGGTGGTAGTGCATGACTCTTCAGAAGTCCTACGAATAAACAGTGGTCTGGAACATTTCATTAGCATTTTTAAGAACAATTAGGGGATGCAGATTGAATGGGCTAATATGTTTAAGTGGCCTTGGTACCATCTTATTTAACACAGCGGTATTTTCTGCAGCCTGCAGAGCTGGGAAATAATTCTGTTCACATTTATTGTGTAGGACTTTCTCCTTTTGGACTTAATATGGCTTAGAACTAAGAAAAAAACAACTTCTTTCTTGTAATTCACCATAGGAGGAAGCGTTTTAAAGTACATTAGAGATGTATTTATTTATCTCTATGAACAATGGGGCCCTGCTGTACTGGTTATTTTTTCTTAATGCAGACTTCCAGTCAATGAGGACAGAAAGGAGATTGCTGACTACATAAAACCCTAGGCTAGTTTGAGTTAAAGCTCAGGAGATGGAAAGTTTCTTTCTTGCCCAAATATGAGGCTCGGTCAGTTAGAAAATATAAAGACATGAAAGTCATAGGGCACTGTCAAAGAGTGAAAACTTTAGCTCAGAGAGTGAAATGCACGAAGGAGAGTTTTGTGTCAGATGGCTACAGCAGAAGATCCGACAGCTGAACTTCAGAGTTCTGCTCCAGCATCTCCAGACCTGCTGGGTTAATAATGTTGCTGTTGTTGGCATCCCTGTATCTGTTAATGGAAAAGAAAGCATGTTTCTAAATAATTTTGAGATTCAAGGAGGAAAGGCTGAATATGTTTGGAAAGTTAAGCCCACTTTCTGTACCAACTGATTATAGGGACAGTTGACTACATATAATTGAAAGCAAACCTCTATTCAATTGATATTAAATAATATGATATTTTATGTAATAGACTCTATTAGTACACACTGATGCATTATGAGAATTTATAGGTACATATGAGTCATAGAATATTGTTCTTTTCATTGTAAACCATTGCCTTAAAGGTTCACTTTTTATTGCATTTCATTCTTTTGCTTGCATATATTAGAATAAATAGGCAACAATCTTAAAAAAGGTAGCCACAGAGTGGAAGAGCAGTTGTGTTTTGTATCCTGGCAGGCTTAATGTATTTTGAAAGTGCCTTTATTACGGAAGATACAGGTTCAAATTTTGTTCCTTATGTATTGCTTAGTAGGGCGGGAGTGGGGTAGGTGAGGAGACAGAGCACAAAATGATGCTGGTCTGCATTATTTCAAGAAGAGATCCTTGGCACATGCAAGAAAACTAATCAGTTCTTCCATGATAGACCTACTTCCTTTTTATAGTTATTTGTAGAGAAAATACTTGAAGAATGCTGAGTTCTTTCTGGGGAAGGTGCGGAGGAGGGAAAGAGAAGTTTTAGATCCTACATTACAGGCAGGTTCATCTTCAGTAAATGTGGTAAATATAGATTCTTCTCAATTATGACAACAAAAGTCTTGAAGGATCTCTACTTTTAATTCTTTCAAGATTTATTGAAGAAATAAAAAGTTTAATTGTATAATATGTAAATGATCCTTTTTATTTATGAATATTATTTTCACTGTCTCAGAAATTGGGCCTGAAATATTTTTCTGGGCTTAGTTGCAACACAAAGGCATTAGATCAAGATGTTCCAAGATTCAGATTGGCTGGTATTTGCTTATATCACCGTGACTGAATGTTACCAGTTTTAAAATGCTTTTTTGTTGTTCAAGAAATTTTAAAACAGCTTTGATTTCAAACATAAAACTTGGCAAGTGACTAGTCCATAATGTGTTCTAATCACTTCTGGTATTTTGGAAAAGACTTGAAAAAGATTGAAGTTGTTATTTTATTAGAAAATTAGTTACCACTTGCATATCTGAACTTCTTTTCATGTAATGTAATTAGCATATGGTCTTGCAGTCTTTTGACCAATGTAAGTGTTAACATGATGATTGTTCTGTACACGGCTTTTTGTTAGAATTTTTTTTTTTTTACTGCTAAAAGCTGTTTAAATTCTGTAGTTTGGTTGACCACTACAAGGATACATTTGATCTCATCTGTTTGTTTAAACATAGGTTATGGAACAGGTTGAATCTACAACCTTATTTTTCTAATAATTGTATGTTAGGGGAGTTTCATTTTTTGTAGTGCAAGTAGAGCCAGAGTGAGTTTTAGTCTTGGAACTTCAAACAATTCAATCATTGAAGAAGCCCTACAAGCCTCAGCTCGTACCTAGCATGTACTCTTCATCGTAAGTATTTGAAGCAGAGATAAATTTTGCATAGATTTAAGTGTGTACACTCCATAGCTCAAGGTCCCTGAAATAACTACAAATATAATTTGTATTGGACCGGGCCAGCAGAATGCTGAGGTACCTGAATCTAGTCCTGCAATGTATTTAGATACACTTTTCCTCCAGAAAATAGTAACCATTCTTTTAAAAAAATCCATTTTAAAATTATCTAGTCATTATGCTATTGCTTTATTATCTAGATTTAGTAGGATGTGGCTGGAAATATAAAAACCTTTCTAATACTGAAAGTAAATGGAAGATTGTTTTCTCCTTTTTTCTTCTAAATATTATTTCCTGGCCTGACGCAGTGATCAGTTCGAATCATTGCTGATAAATTCTTTTTTCTCGTGCATTGTTTCTGGGGGGAAAAATTACAACAGAGCTTTGTCAAATCATAATGCAGTAACTGAACTTCTCTGAACTTTTATATAGTTCCATCTGGGTTTGAATTTCACTTCTCGTGAATTAAACAAGAATTACATATATAGACTTTACTGGGAAATATTTGAGAGTTTGCATCAGTGTTACTTTAAAAGTTTAAGCAGTAGATTTACAGTACACTCCAAAGGTCTGGTATTAAATTTGCAAAGATTTCTGAGATGAATGAAATTGGAGGGAGTTGGTAGCATTGTCCCTGTAATATTGGATCTCAATAGCCCGTACAATAAGATATTGTTCAGTATCCTCCTTGGGTCTTGAGCTTAATATGGCAGTTACATAAACTGAAATAATGTGAAACTTCTGGGCATGGTTTGTGCATGACATTGTGCAAGATGAAGTTGGTTTTGGGCTTCAGGTTAATGGCCTTCTGGCAAAAGAATAAGTAATGTTCCAAAGTAAAAGACTGCATTGATTTGTGCTTCAGCACATGATGGGATTAAAACTATCCATGCGTAGTCTGGAAGAGTCCTGGTACCACTTGAGATGCACCTGCTTATATCTAATCCAAACTTAGCCTGTAGTCCTGAATTTGCTTTTTATTAATTTTATTTACTCTTAAAAGATAGCATGTTCCATCGTACACGTCAAAATCCCACATTCCTCCCAAGGTCTTTGGTAGGCCTGGAGAGATAAAGCATCTGCTTAGGGTAACATAACAATGATGGACCTGCTGTCCATCTAAAGTGTATAAGGGCTGCAGAAGCCACACTTGCAGTTGCTGCTCTGGTGACCTGAAGTGGGTATTGCCACCTCTCATTCTTTCCACTTCTCTGGCATCAATTAGAACTATGAAGTCACTGTCTCCTTCTTGTGTGAGAGGAGTGTCAATAAAGAAGGGAAAATGGAAGCTTTGCAATGTGAACAAGGCAGGTTCTCACAGTGAAGGCAGAGAGAAAGGAAGTGTTTGTCAAAGACATGCGGTTAGTCTGCTGTGTGAGGATAGAAGAAAAATTGCAGATCTGGGAGAAGATCAAGGGTCCCAAAAACATAGGTGATGGATTTCATAGGTGATGAAGGTGAGTTACCAGGTACAGTGTCCTGATGTCAGATAGCAAGGCAATGACCATAAATGATAAGTCAAGAGTAAGAGCTGTGACAGCTTTCCAAAGTTTCTTATAGTTGAAAACCTGTAGCCTTCACTCACTTATTCGGTTTCATTATTTCAAGAAAGAGAACATTAAAAGTTATTTTGGCCTCATTTTTGAGCAGCACAAGTTAGCCGGGATTGTGATACTGAGGGTGTGTTCTCCATGCAATGAAAAGAAAAAAGAAAGAGGCAGGGTATAGTGACCTTCACATCTTGCTTATATTACTGAGTCTTTCCTGGAAATAATCAACTGCTATATTTAATTGCTCAACACTTAGGAAAATGTTGAATTCAAAACAAGGGTTTATCACTTTGATCTTCTCTGCCTTAATGTCCTATGAAATGTTTGTGCATTGCCGTGTAGTTTTTTCATTTCACCTAAGTACATTGTCTTTCATCCAAGATCTTGCCCTTTCATAGATATGGCTGATGTGAAGGAAGTGAGAGGTAATTCCCGTTAAACTTGGAGTGTTACATGTACACATTGTCTCTAAGGGGTTAACTCAGTGTTATCTCCTGTAACAGAAATCAGCACCAAAAGGCTTTAACTGTGCGGGGCTGTGGAAATTCAGCAACTACAACTAAAGGAGGACCCTGTTTCCGCAGAAGAACTTAAGAATGTTATGATTACTTTAAACATAAAAATTTTAATAATTAGATTAATATCCTTACTATAAGAAAATAAGCCAGATGATTGTCCTTTACCACAGTGACTGCAATTTATTATTTTAGTTTGCTTTGCAAGGGAGCCAGTTTCACAACTAGACCTTACCTAGCGCAGAGTAACGTGACAAAGTCAAACCAACATAGTGAAAACCTTATTTCTGAGTTTGAAATCAAATTCTATACCAATTTTCAATATATTTTTTTACTTTTTAAGCTATATTAAATACCACATTGTTCTTGCTTATGCATATCTGCATTATTTGGGTCTTACAACTTTGAAACCTTTTATATTTAGTACATTTCTTTTTTTCTGAATCATCACTTTTGGATGCTGGATGCCGTCAATATTTACATTCCTTTTCTCATCCTTAATGAATCTATTTAATGATAATCCTAGCACCTATTGCTCAACAACAGAGTAGATTCTTCTTTCTATTCTTATCTCATACCGTTGATTAATAACTCATTGCTTCCTATCTGTCAGAGAGTTTTTATCCACCTTGTTGTAATAATATCCAGACCATAATTCTCTAGTGCCTCTAAGAGCTTCCTGTGTGGTACTGTGTCAAAGGCCTTGCTAAAATCCAAACAAATTATATCTGCCACATTTCCTTTATCCGCCCAGTTTGTCACTGCACTGAAATACCCATCACAATGAAACACTTATTGATGTAAGTTTCTGTGTTAAACCAGAATAAATGTGAAGGTTCTGCTGTGATTATATGGCAGATCCTGCTTCTTAACAGGTATTATCATTTTATACACTAAAGATAATGTGAGCCATGGGAGATGATACCATTCAGCAGGAGCAGGGAGGCTGTGAAGATCAAGGCATTTTGAACCTTGAAAAGAAGTGGGAGAAGCTTATGTGCTACAATAGCTTGTAAAGGGCATAAGTGAAGTCTTCAAGCTCTGTTCCAAGAAATGCTCAGAGAATATCAGCTTCAGAGCTGCATCACAAAAAACTGTATCTTTAGAGAAAGAATTGTTTGGGCAAGGCCTCGTGAAAGCTGCATGCTGTCACTGTTCCTGTTCCTTGGGAACATAAACAGGATCTAGGGACAGCTTGTGCAAGAAAACAGTTGGAATAAGGAATATCATGGTTTTCAGCAGCCAACTGGATCACCATCATCGCCCCTGCGTAGGAGGAAAGCTTCAAGAGGTATTTAGAACGATGCTGGGTCCCACCTGATTATAGCAGAACTATACATTAAGCTGCACTTTAGGAGTCAGGTCAGATCTTAAGTGCAGTTATAGAGAATGTAGAGAATAACTCTTCTGTGAGTTGAGAAGTTCAGCTTCTCGTGGGCTTTCGCAGCTGGTCTTCCTAAGTGCTTGTTACTTACTGTAGGAATAAACGAGAGGGGTGGACTGTGTTGTTAGGCGATTCAACAAGTTAAACATGTTTGAGGGCACTTGTGTTGAAATTGCATCCAGTACCTGTTTCAAAGTGACCATTAGGGTGGATTATGCATTTTGGCTTTTATTCAGTTGAACATCTCTAACTTTCTGAAACCCAGATTTCAAGGAGCGTTAGTCTTTGCCCAAAGGCAGGTTTTTTCATACTTGAACGAAAATAGTTCAGATAGTATCGGGGGTGTAGGATGTGTGTAAAATGTAGCCAAAAATATACCTTTTTCCTGATTAAAATGCTCTTCTAGCTGAAACAGCCAAGGTTTGGAAATTAAAATTTGTAATGGATACAGTCTTCACGCAGAAAGTAAACTCAAAAGATGAATGCCATAAGGAAGACAAATTCTCTGTGGGCGCTCATCTTTGCAGTGAACTAGTGAAACAGATGGAAATTTACCATTTTGACAAAGAAACCTTTGGTCTCCTGTTGTCCGTTTCTGCAAAGGGAGGAACCCTTGATCCCAGCACAATGCTGTAAGTTGTACTCTGTTCCTTTTACAATAAATCACAAAAACCCCCAGGTTTCTCCCATCCATAGTCCTGTGGTGTTCTGAATAAGCCCAGATCAACAGTGTTATACCATAGAAATGACTATGAATTCAAAGATAGAACTGGAAATTACCAAAATTCCTGCCTATTTTTTATAGTATACAAAGGACTCTAATTCAGGAAAACATTTTTGGAGCATTTTTTTAAGCACTGGTATTACAGTTTTTATTTGTTAAGGTTTTTTATTTATTTTTGTTCTATCCCCTCAAGATGAGAGTCTGGTGACACAATAAACCTGTTTATAGAAAAGTAATACTAACTAAAGTGCATTCACCTTAAAAAAGCAGTAATGCAATGCTATAGTTATGTTCTTTTGCATTACTGATGAACCTGGACAGATCATTGTGTTGGTGTGTCTATGGTTCCAGTTTCAAAATTTTGTTATTTGTTGTTGAGTGAGGAGCCTGTCAATCATTGTCCTTCCTTTTTCATTTCTATGATGCAATTAGTCCATGGTCTTGCTTATGTTTTCAAACTTAAAATGCTAGAAAATCTGGCCCATATTTTAAGTAATCATTTAGATTCTGAAGTTGGAGTGAGGTCTCTTGTCTGGCCCATGGGCATTTTCAAAAATTGTCTTCAAGGTGATGGGCTTGGCTTTTTGTTTATGTGTGCCCATTTGTCATCCAGTGCCCTCCCCTTCCCCTGGTTGTTGGAGAAGACTTTCTGAATATTATCAATGCAGGTTTTTTCTTGTGTAAGGGTATCAGTATTTTACCTTCTGTGAGGTGTTACTTGTGACAGTTGTGTCATCACTGATTTTCAATTCCAGAAGTGAACTTGAAAAAGATCAATTGACTGATGTTGTAAACTCCTATATGTAGAAAATTCTAAATATATCAATAAATATTGCACTGTATTCTCTCCTAGCCTTGCCTTTCCCCGTATTACCTGCTCCAGCTGACTTAAGGTATTCAAGGAAAATCAAAACCTTAGAGATATGGAACTTCTTTATTGCAAAGAGTTTGCAGAAGGCTGACATCTTCTGAAATGTTTCCCAATAACAAATTACAGGGTTTTTTTGTTCCCTTTAATTTTGAGATGGAATAAATATGGTTCTTATGAAAGTGGGGAACTAGACCATAAACATGAGTCAGGCAAATTAGAGTCAGGGGCCCATGTAAGTCATGGAATATTGCTGTTGAACTTCAGTCGTTGTACAGTCGATAACTGTCCTTTCACCGTTTTCAGGCTCTGCTTAAACTTCATGGCAAGCAGGAATCATGAAACACAAAGTGAAGGATGTTTACCTTTTGGTATTTGTTTTTAAAGCTTTTACTAAGAGCTAACTTGCTCTGCTGTTAACACTTTACTCATGTGACTCATTCCTGACCTGCCATACTCTTCATTCTTGCAATTCCTGCTCTTGGGCCTATCTCAAGTAGAAGTTCATTGACTGTTCTTCAGCCATGCCTTTTGCTTTGCATAAGGGGAGTAGCACACATCTTTCAGTCAACAATCATGATCTCCTGGCCCACAAGTGTTAACCATCCTCATCTGTGCACAGGAATGTAGGCCTGCTTAAGAATCTACCTCTGTTTCTACCTCTCACTCATACAGATGAAGTCACAGGTTTCTCAGTTTGTAAAAGGAAGGTACTGCTGGTGTCAGTGGTAGGTATTCTGAGTTTGAGGAGTTTTTCTTTAGGTTTTTCTCTGGGTTTAACTCTAACTTGTAGCTAAAATAGCTCTTTAAGATGCTCTTGGCTGTGTTTGCTGTATGTCAGGTGTTCTGTTAATTAAAGTTTTTCAAGATGGCAATGAATACCCTCTTATAAAGAGCTGTTTCCAAGGCTCTGTTTCTTTTAGTGGAAGGTGTGCCTGTCACACCTGCCTTGAGTAGAGGGGCCGCTTTATCTGCAGGCACTATGCCCCTACAGTTAACTTACAGAGAAGCGCTAAGCATTGCATTCTGCCCTTTCCCTTTGCAATCATAAGAACATGTGCAAAGCATGAAAGACTTCAGGTTAAAAATACAAGGAATATGCACTGAGGAACAGTTGTCATGGTGGTGCCCAGCGTAGGAAGGAGGTGCTATCCCTTTGTGCTTTGATAGGAGAGGGACATGTTTCCTCATTCTCTGCAAGAATTTGGGCAAAATTCACTGCGGTGAAGTCTATGCACCAATTTATTCCTATTTAGGTCATTGGAATAGGGCTTCAGTGGTGCAGTCTGTATTCTGGCTCTCTACACAGGGATACATTTCACCCTCAGTGAATGCTCTTTGTTTTCTTAGTTGAGGTCAGTTTTTCATTGCATTCATTAAAAAAAAATAGCTTTGAATTGTAAATACTGCTGCCCCTCTCCTTCCCTGCCAGCGTTACAGCCCTAAAGATGTTAGAAAGGGGTAAATTTGGAATAGGAAGGCAGGGAATGAAATGGAAGTTCAAAGGCTGAAGCTGTTGTGCTGTTGCCTGCTTCTGATGGATGTACCAATTTTCTTGCCTGGATTTCTCCACTCTTTCTCTGTCTATCTTACTGCATGCTAATCAGGAGAAAGAAGGAAAGTTGTTTGGTAATATTGTCTAAAGGACGAGAAACATGTTTCTCAAATGATTCCTTTAGGAAAAATTTCATCCAAGCCTATAAAGGTTATCTGGTGGCAGCATCAACCTAATGTTTCTGTCAGGGGGCTCTTGTTCCATCATTAAAGTTCTTAAGAATTCTTTGATTGTCACTGGGCTGTCACCTTCCGTGCTCTCTGCTTTGTCTGCTGTTCTTGAATACCTATGATCTTGACAGAGTGGGAGAGTTAAAACCTACAAATAAGTTTGTGAACTCCCTGTTTGTGGTGTATGTGTGTGTGTGTGTTTGTGTATGAACACGTTTGTGTGACTCTCTGATACAGTGCGTTTCAATTTAAACATCTGTGGGGTTGAATTGAGAAGGCTCATATAACACTGAAAACTGAAGAACTGGATTTTTACTTATAGGAGAACAAAGCAACATTTCACTTAGGAATTGCTCCAAGCCTGTGGGACATTCAAAATCAGTGTTAGAGTCACATCCAGGATTTATTTGATGATCTCTGTCAGTGTGCTGCTGATGAAGAGAATAGCTTTGACTTTGAATGGGATAAATTAGACAAGTTCTGCTGTCACCTTTTAAAAATAAAATTTAATGAAGTTTTGATTTGCTCCTTTAATGAGTCATTGGTACATTATATGTGTCTGTGTATATTGCTGTATGGTTTGTTATTATGAGGCCAAACCCTGACAACTTCTTGCAAAATTGTTTTAATTTATTATTAATATTTTTTGTTTTTCTCATTTCTCCTGGTTTTGGAGCCTTTATAATTAGATATAATTAAAACCACAGGTTTTAAACTCCAGTCTAACATTTAAATTCGTATTTATGGTGCAACCCCTGGAGTTTTATTGTCATTCCAACTATTCCAACTGCATTTTGAAAAAAAAAATAATTTTTTTTTTGCATCTGTTCAAATGCTGTGTCTACAACTACCACTTCTTAATCATCTGTTTTGCACAATAATGTGACATTTATTTTACATGATAAAAACCCATGCAGTTTTATAGACGAGCTATTTCATATCCCTTAACAAAAGGTTGCAAGGGACCTTTTGCCTTGTACACTTTAAAAACAGCTTTTCTCTTTTTGAACTTGTCTTTCTTTGCTCCCCCCATGCAACAGTCTGAAAGTGTTACATGCTGTAGAACGAATTTTTAAAAATATTGTTGGCTGGCATTATGTAAAACCATATTTTCCCTTTTGGTGCGTATGTTCTGGTCCTAGCAATGTCCTTGTTTTGCTTGAATTAACATTTTTCTCCTCACAGTCATTGGTATGTAATGGTGTTTTTCTGTCTTCTTTAAGTGTGATTTTTTTTTTTAATTAGTATAAGGTTGATTGTTAAAATTAAGTGGCAGAAGGCATCTTTCCAAGTTATTCAGAGATCTTTTGCTGAAGAAATATATTTTTCTACTCTCAATTGCCTTTTCCCCTTCTTCTTTCATTGCAAACTACTCTGGGAAGAGCTTCTTTTAACAAAAAAAAAGGCTACGCTTGACTGATAATGCATTGCTTTGGATGGTGAAACATTATGAAAGTTTAATTTTTAATTAAATCTGAAATACCAATTATAACTGAAAGAGATTTTAACCTGTTTCTTTTCAGACTGCCTGAAGTTACATTGTAGATGCTGAAATCACTGCACCTTAAAAACAAAAAGATTAAACCATACTGCATTCCTGTAAGTAAAAGCTTTTCCGGTACCTTTTGTCCGTACTTTTCCTCTATATGCATCCAAAGTGTTAGCACAGTAGCTGGTTTTGGATAAAGGTCAGAGTCCCCTTGAATGGGATTTAGAAGTTCAAAGGATGTTTTATTTAAAAATTAAAAAGGAACTTACATCTAGCAGATCTTTAATTTCAGACCACTGAATAGATCATTCTTTTCTGCTTTGTTTTGAATATTATTGGAATACTGTGCATCTCTGTTTGTTGACTTACAGTTCCTGTCGCTTTGTCAGTGAGGATTTCTGCATGTTGGTGCAGAGATAACAGAAAGTAGCAGAAGATTCCTTATAGCACAAAATATAGTTTATTCTCTTCTCATAATGTCGTACCAAATTCTTCTCCTTTATAAAAGAAAAAAACAAACAACTTTCTGATGACATCACAGGGGACTTCAGCTGCTTTAGGGTATAGATGAAGGCAGAAATGCCTAATTTATCTGTGCCGTGACACAACAAAACAGTCAAAATAACATCTCCATCTCTTAGCAAGAAAGGAGTCTCTTTCTAGGAGCGTACTTATTCCATAAATGCAAGTCAGATTGTGCATCATTCTGACCTACCCTTATTTAGAATATGTTTATTGAATGTATTTGGATTAATAATTAAGATTTGAAACTTCAATGGCTGAGCAGTAGGCATGGAAAAGAGGACTGGAAAATACAGTACATTCAGATACTCTTAATTTAATGAAATAATATATGAAAAAAATCCAGGAGCTTGTAGATAGTAGGAAAAAGATCAACTTCAGTTTAACAATACAAAGCTGTGGAATATTACGAAGCAAAGTCAGTTTGTTTTCTTGTTTAAGATCAAAATGTAGTCTAATGACATCCAGAGCCTTCTTCCAAAGTGCTGCTTTTGTACTTCAGTGTTAAAATATTTTCATTGTTAGGTGGGATTTATCATTCTTCTCCCCTGTGCCCCGCTTTTTTAATGTATTTTAAGTTTTTGTTGTAAACTATCTAAAGGGTACAGTCACACTGTGGGCAGCTAATCCATGCCCCTTCCAGCCTGTAGCGCCAAACATGACTCAGACAGGCAGATTGTGCCATTCTGGCTCTACTCCATTGTGTTTTTACATTACTGGCAAGGGCCATGCCATTGTGTTGTTTAAATATTGTGTATTAACTGCAGGCTGTGGCCAGTGAATGGTATTTAACATTTTCTGCTCATCAATGCTGAATATGAGCAGCTTCCTTGGCCAGCAGAAGTTAACCTTGCAATTACACTAGTGAGGAGAGTTGAAAACGCTCGGTGGATTTGCTGGGTCCAGCAGCAATTTAAAGGGAGGTGTTTGGGGAAAAGTGGGAGAACTCTTCTGAATCTGTGAGTACAGAATTTCATGCTTATCTTGCTCTTTAGGATGAACAGCCAGGAGAATTTTTGTTGGAAAGAAATAGTAATTTTCTTTCCAAAATGCATCAGCGAAGTGAGGAGTGAATTAAGACAAGTTCTTTGAATACTTAGGATCCAAATGGTCAGTAAATACTTCATGGACAGCCCTAAGGCAAAATAATAGGTAGCTCTATATAGGTCAGATGATTGGTGCTGCCTGGTATGTAATTTTTTTTTAATTATATGAGACTCTAGGCTTTGGAGAGGAAATAAATACACAATTGTAAAACACGTGTATAGGAAATATTTTTAATTTTTTTTTTTTTAATCATGATTGTCCAAGTAAATCAGTGGTCAAACTGGGAATAGGATGTAGGATCATGACTCCCAAGTCTGTTCTACCTAGTTCTTTTTTTCTGTTTCTTGAAGTAAAGGCCCGTGTTTCTAATCCTTTAGTTTCTTGTGTCATTTACTTAAAAAAATAAACAAACCCCCACATGCAATCCCCCCACTTTTAAACTTTTAGCTGATCCTAAGTTCTGTAGCCTTGGAATACAGCTTGTCTCTAGAGTACAGATGAACAAAGTGAGGAAACTTTTTAAATATGCACATGTGTCCTGCAAAATGAGGATGAGATTCTTGCTATACCTTATGTCCATGTAACTGGTTACATGGCACAACAAAAATGGTGGTGCTTTTTTATAGAGGAAGGTATGCTTTAAGGATTTCCTTTGTTTCTTTTATGTTTGCTGTAATCAGGTTTTTCTAATTGTAAGACCTTTAATAAGGTGAACTTGCCAGTATGGCTTTCCTATATTAACCCAAAAACAGCAAGAAGAAAAGGCAAGCCATGTTCCATAGTTTTGTATCTGATTTCTTTAATTGAAGGGTGGAAGTCTTGTTTTAGGGGAGGGATGTCCCTAAAATGATGGATTAATGTAAGATGGACCAAATTTTTGACTAATACAAAATATATTTGACTTGGTACATGGCATTAGAAGAAAATGCAGATTCACAACACATGAACGTCTGTCAGACAGCTGCTTGAAAACTCATCTTTCTAAATGAGGCCTGGGTATGCTCTTTATGGAAAAGATCTGGGGGTCGATTTCTATGTTAGTTGCTCTGTACTAAACTTACATGGTTTGACAGGCAAATAGATCCATTGAGGTCAGTGGAACTACTCACATACTTAACCTTATGGATTTTAAATACATTTTAATGGACCTCAAATAGGATTAAGTCAAGCATGAGGAGCTACCTTTGCTCACATTCAGCATCTGCATGATTTTGGGATGAGACAATGACAGCATATTATGTGTGGAACATAAAAGATTGTGTATACATAACCTTATAAACCTATATGAAGAGATGGACTGGATGTGCTTTCAAAGCAGTGGTTTTAGCTGCGTTGTCATGGGCTGAGAGCAATAAGAAGAATATAGCATGCTATTTTTGTTAAAAAAGAGCTTGGTTTGTCAAGGTTTCAGCCTTACAGAGCCTTGTAGTCTGATTACTGACCAAGAGATCCAATGTTCTAATCTTAATGGATGTTGGCTCAATGACTGGCATTGGACAAATCATTTAACATCACTGTGCCTTGTTCAGCAGATCACTTTTTCAATCTGGTTCAAACTGATACAACTCTGTGAACATTATTTGATTTGTGTTCGCAAAGCTCTCGGAGGATAAACAGAACCCATTGTCATTATTAATAGGTATATTGTGTTGCCAAATCATGATGGATGGAGATACAGCCACTCATGGGTGTGATCGTTCACATCTTGTGCTTTTGTTTAATTCCATCACTCAAAGGTATCAAGGCCAATTCCAATTTACAGGAGTATTTCTCCTGTCACTCTCCCCACTGTTGAGTATTTTATTGTTTGTGTTCTCTGTCTGCTTCTTTGCTGCTTTCCTCAATGCTGAATTAACCTTGCATACCAAACTTTATTCCTTTTTTTTGGTATTATACAGCAAAGACATTTGTGTAGCTTCCAAATTACATACAGCAAATTCATTTTGTCTAGTGATTGTTTGCTGATGATGTATGAAACAGACAGAAGACAGTTTGAATTTTCATAAGTTCAATTGAGCTTGCAGGCATAAGGAAAGGAACAGGCAGAATCCAAGCCAATGTGACACAGTAAGCTGGCATCCCAGAGTGCATGCTACATGTGTAGCGTCAGGATGTCAGGGCTGAGAAGGGCTTCGTCCATCACAGTGGTGCTTTTAAATGAAGGAAGAGTTTTGGAGCAGTGAACAAGTTACCCTACCATGTTCTTTATAGTGCAAGAATACTCATGATTCTTGATGGATATGGACATCTGTCCTTCCCCCTTGTAACTTACTGTTCAAACTAGAATGTCAGGCCTAAGGTGGGCTTTGAGTCCTACAAATTCCCAGTTCCTGTTCCTCTGACAAAATGTAAGCCCTCATGAGTTTAAGCCTTTTTCTTTTTTTTTTTCCTTTTGATAGAGAAGATACTGGCTTGTAGAAAGCTGTGCTGCAAATGTGAAATGCTTATGGAAGTGTGCTTGCTTTGAACAAAGATCAGTGTCTTGGGGCTGACTGTCACTGAGGAATAGTGTTAGCACTAACAAAGAGAATTAATTTTGGCTTTTCCCCTTCCTATACCAAGGCATTAATCCAGAAACTCATGGGGATAAATTGTGCCCTGATTTCTACCTGTGCAACCCCAGTGGAAATGTGGAGAGGTCAAAAATGTTTGTCAAGGCAGAAATTGTCCTAGAGTTAAAACTGTTGAGAAAGCAGAAACGGGTTGATCGTTATCTAGCTCAGGGGCAAGAGGATATGTAGGAGACCTACATGGCATTACATGCTTCTGGAAAGTGTTGCTTTTGTTGTACATTAAGGAGAATCTGATAAAAAAAAATCTAGTGAGTTAAAACTTATAATCAAGAGCACAGTGATTAATTGTTCTTTATGTCCACTGGGAGAAAAACCTAAAGAAATCAGTTCAATGAGCAGTGAAAATTACCAAGTTACATATCAGGAATCATGTTCTGACTGTATCAGTTGTAAAGTACTGAATGCACAACCTGTACTGTGGAAGCAGGGGAGGTTTCTTTTTGGCTTTGAAAACCATCTCTCAGGGTGTGTTAGAGCCTCAGAAGACCAGCCTGGGTGGGTTCTGTAGCTCCCTGGCATTTCTTTCAGTGTATAGTTTGGGAATGTTGGTATGTGGCTAATACATTCCTGATTAATAAAACTTAATGTTCCAAAAGATCTCCAGGGTTCTCATAACTGAAACCACACTGTCTCTTCAAAGATTTCACTGGACTGCCAGCATTCTTCTTTGACCTTTGTTTTTTAGAGAAGGACAGGAAAGGGAAGTCATATAGACACTTAAGAACAGATTTTCAGTTGTGATGACTCTGCAGGGTTTCTTTCCAGCCGGTGCACAAAGGCTGATGTGTTTAAGTTACTGGTTTTTAAAATTTGGATTCATGGAGACACTCCAGGTATTGTCTGATACAAGCTCCTCTGACACAGAACATGGAGACAGTTAAAAGTTGCAAATAGGATTGATGATCAGAGAAAAGATGTAATGAGGCTGAAGTGGAGCCTGCTACAAAAAGGTAGAAGTCTCAGGAGACTGGGAGCTTTGTAATTGCCTCTGTTTTCTTATGATTGTCCCTCTTTTCTGAATTTTCATGCAAACATCCTTGAAAGATGTATTCACTTAATGAAATTGCAAATCTCAAAACACTGTTGGTCAGCCTGAAAATTCTATTAGTTCTCAGGTTGCTTTTAGTCAGTCTCATTCACAACTTAGCACAGAAAAGGAGTTGGGAATTACCATTCATTAAGTCCTTCACTTTTTTTTTTTTTTTTTTGTTTCCATACAGATGTTTAATGTTTGGGGAGGCTTGGGAGGAGGAGGGGATTGTTTGGGGCTTTGGTTGTTGTAGGTCTGTATTTTAAGGACATCAATTGTAAGGTTCAAATGGGTGGACTCAATACTTTTTTGATAGATGGCAGCTCCTTTTTTGCAGAGTAGTAACCACAACAGATGAAGATAGGGAAGTGGCTCCCCAGTGTGTGGTTGCTTTAGTATATAAAGGAGTATTGGCTATGATTCACTCATATTAAAAAGGCATGGGAATATTAACATTGATTCCCTGCATAGCACTGCTGTAGTAAGTTGTAGTAAAACACTTCAGCATTTCACACATATGGTAAAAGTTGCAGCTCTGTCACTCAAAAGCATTCGCTTGTGTACCTCAAGATAAAATAAAGATTAAATATTACTGAGCAAAGAAGGTTATCTTAGACCAGAGATGTCATCAGATAAACTATAAAAGAAAAAAAGGCAACACAGACCTGGCCTTTTCCAAGCCTTGGCACTCTTATTTTGCCCTATCCAAAATGAAATTCTTCAGCTAAACCAGTGTATAACAAAAGGGACTCAAGAGAAAGGCATTGTGGTTAGGCTACATTTGCATCAGTGTCCCTGAGGACACTCTCACTGAGTCATTTCAGAGTCCAGAGTCTGATATAAAGCAGTCTGATGAATGTAAGTTACCCAAATTTTCTTGTCTGTTTTCTTCATTAGCAGGAGTTGTCTAGCTCTGAATTCTACTGTAGAGGATCTTGTTCTTACTGCCCTCTTCCCTGTCATTGCCCCTGCATCTAGATAATAGATTAGTAGAGATTTTAATCTGTTGTGCCAAAATTTGTCTGTTGTTTTCAACAGTTTCCACTGGCATGAAAAAGACCAGAATATTTGTTTTACTTGTTTATTTTTAAATAATAATAAAAAAGAAGTATTTGACTATACAAGATGTTTTGGTGTCAGCAATAACCGAAAGCATTTCTGAGTCAGAATCTGCATTAACACGTTTTTTGAACCCGTTGCTTTCTCTGGAAACCTTTTTTTCATTCTCTTCATAATGTTTGCTTAGAAATTTCATTCTAGTTCATGCAATGTTCTTATTGAAATTTTGAATAATGAAAATCTTTTGCGGATTGGAAGACGGTTATCTCATTTCTTTCAAGGCTTGCAATAAGTAATCCAGAAATCTGTGACTCTTATTAGCAGAACTTTTTCAAGAAATAAGGTTTCTCAACATTATTTCTCACAGCAGTGATAGCAGTTGTGCACCAGATCACTCCATGTCCTCTCTGAATATGAAACAATTCAGGTTATGATCATGCAGCCCCAGTTCATTTAGGTGTGGTATAGTGGCACAGTTTCTGTTATATAGTTTGCAAGTTCATATCATCAGTGAAAAAATCTGAGCCAGAAGCAAATGAATTCTTATATCTTCCCAGTTTCTTTATCCATTCATTAGGGCTTTA
Organism: Serilophus lunatus; assembly: GCA_013399895.1. Taxonomy (NCBI): domain Eukaryota; kingdom Metazoa; phylum Chordata; class Aves; order Passeriformes; family Eurylaimidae; genus Serilophus; species Serilophus lunatus. The sequence continues at coordinate 209,223 of VXBA01004611.1, read as the reverse complement.
AGTGAAGAGGGTAATCTGTTTTGTCATGTCTGTTGCCCTCTTTTAGTACATGACTAACCTTCTTATGTCTCAGCTGCTGTCACTTCTCCAGAACAAGTGATACTGGATTCCTGAAGCAAACAACTATAAAATGATCATCCTTTGGGGCAGATTTAGTGTGTAAATGACAGCTTTAGCCTCGTTGCAGTTAGCAATTAGAGGGAAATTTCAGCAGTCAGGAGCATCACACAAGCCTGCACAGTGCAGAGAGAGGATGCTGAGGGATCCAGAAACCAGGTGACCAAGAAGATACAGAGTTAAATTAGTCTATCAACTTCGTGGAAAAGCGATTAGAAGTGAAAAATCCCTGAGTCAATAGGAAAGGTTGCTATAGGTACTGATGCTCATGGATGGCACCTGAATGTAACAGTTTCGATTCCTCATAATTTTTTTAATCTTGCAGGAAGAAAGAGATTCTTCTTTTTATTTTTGTCAGGGCCGCAGTGCTGTTGAATTTGTCCTGGTGATCTTTCCCATATGAAAAACACTCCAGAAATCCTCTAATTTGCTGTTTCTTCCTGTCACAAATTGGCATATTTCTACTTCTCAGCTTCTTTGTGTGTGTCTGCGTGCGTGGCTTGGAAAATACTACTGTGCCCTTATTCTGGTCTTGTTTGCCATTCAAGAAGACATTTGTCATGACAAACTCTTTTTCAATTTACCAGTCTTTATTATGCTGTGGTGGATTTGTGCCTATATGCTGATGCACATGGCTCTAGAATATCACTGAGGAAAACATTCATATATTAATACAACTCTACATATCTAGCAAATATTTAGTTTCTTCAGGATACCAGTCATGGTCACCTCACATGTTTCCCTGCCCTGTCCAGGGAAATATCCTTTGGCAAGAGTTCAGAATAGGAAGGTAATCGCAACTAGTAGGTACGATTATAAATCTATAAAAATACAAAATCTTAAAATGCATGTGCTTTTGGAGTGGTATTGAACCAAAGCTTTACATTTAGGTAGTCTCTGAACTTCTGTGGTGCTTAAAATGTCATTCTTTTCTTCTATGTCAATCTTAGACTGTTGCAAAGATCTGGAAATAGATGATTAAAGGACATTTTGCTACTAGGTCCAAAGCTGGCTTTATCCAATACTTGGGATGTATTATGGGCAAAGGGAAGCATCTTGTTGGATGGCATTCAACCTGGAGCCAACCAGACGGAAAGTCAAGAGACTAAAGACTCAGTGATTCATTCATGGACAGGATTTCCCACTAGCAAGATCTTTTTCCTCACCGAAGTCATTTGTGTCCCAAAGAATTCCAAATGTGCTGGGATATCCCCCTATCCCCCTATGGAATTTTCGTTTCATCAACATGAGATAGGCATAGATTTCCTGTGGTTTATACTGGTGGAAAACACTTCTGATGTCCCTGCATTGTCAGACTGTTAGGAGCACAGTTTTCTATGTGATTATTATGATTTAATTACAATTAAAAGCATTTGATTTCTAAAAAAATCTTTCTCTGTCATGTTAGAATATATCTATACTATATAGTAGTTATTATCTAAGCTCCTTACGCCTCTGTGTCTTGTTAAATAAATACACTGTTTAGCAAAATAGATGTTCCTTATTTAATGCTGAACTAATTCTCAAAGCTGCATTGTGATTAATCATGGTTGCACTGGTAGAAGTCTAGAACGGGTAATAGATTTTTTTCACAGTATCAACAGTATCAGCAAGGTCTGAAGAGACCTTAAAGATCATCAAGTCCAACCCATATACTAACAGCCCATCACCTAAACCATGGCACCAAGTGCCTCATCCAGCCTACTCCAACACCTCCCTGGGCAGCCCATTCCAATGGTGGATCGCCCTTTGTGTGAAGAGTTTCTTCTTTGTTGACTTGGTAGGAAGCCTGAATATCCACGTGATGAAACACTGTGTCTCTACAGCTGCCAGTACTTCATCCCACTGTCTGAATGGGATAGGACTTTGTAACTCCCATCTGCTACTTCACAGAGCTGGCAACTTAGGGTGTTGAACTAGGTGACATTCAGGGCTGCAGGTAAGTGCCATGACAAAACAAGTTTCCTTTGTAGTGCCCAAAGAGGTTATGCAAATATAATTATTACCTGTGATCATCCCTGCCACATCTCTACACACCATTTCTGTATTGAGTGCAGTCATTTTCTGGCCACTTCTTATACAGATAAAGAGAGAAATCCTGGCCCCTATAAAGTCACTGAGATTCTTCCACAGCCTTTCAGTGGAGTCAGGAATCGTTGCAAATATATGTGCTTGAGCTGGCCCTTTGCATAGGGTGGGTTATGATATGTCTGATGTATTTACACATAGTCATCTGTTATCCCTCTCCAGCAATGCTGCCCCCAGAGGAGCAATTACCAATTGCTATGTCTGCTGTCATGCTGGAAGTGCAGGACTTTTTGTAGCTGATGTAGGAGAAAAGGTTTTACAGTGGGAAAATAAACACATCATGCTTTGTTTAGAGAGGCTTTTTTTTTTGTCTTGAAACAACTAGACTTACCCTGTTTTAATAATACAGTGACATAAAAGTTGTCACATGAATGTTTTTGTCCAGTAGTGGTTGAATAAAGGGTTTTTTTAGATTTATTCCTATTTTCAGCTGGTTTGGAGTTCTTTTATGAAAGCCTGTAAGACTATATTGGTTAGAAATAATTCCCCTCCCCTATTTTATCTAGTCCAGTTTTAATACTAGCTTACACAACAGCTCTTTAGCTTGTGGAGTTGATGAAGAACTTGGAAGTTTTGTATCCGTTCAGATAAACTGTTCCTCTGCTGGACTGGGGATGGGCTTTTTCTTGAATCCGGTAGAAAAAGTCCCAGTCTCTGTCTCAGTTTGGCTTTTTTTACTCTTCTGTATCACTGATATGCAAATGGAAACTCCTGAGCCGACCTTTCTCAGTGCTGAGAGCTTTCAGAACGAGTTTGTATTTGTCCTGTATTAGTATAAATATAGAAACAAATAATGGTTCCAGTTCCACACATTTGAAATCTTAGTCTTCTCAAATATTCTGTGTTTTTGCAAGTGTAGTGTAAATTCATGGGGATAAATTGCACTGGATAGTACTGTTGCCCTTTGAATATGGACTCCATTTACTTTAGTGGGATTTTCACCAGTTTCAATGCTTGAAAGGTCAGGTTTTGTGTCTTTCACCACTTTGTTAATACAGCACTATTGTTATAGTTTCTACCCAGTTCATTCCTAATGGGCATGTCATTAGGACCTTATGTTATAGTAAGATCTTGATGATGTGGAGAACAAGAAATAGTAAGAAGCTAAACAAGAAGTCCTAGTGCAAATCTTACTGAACACAAATTATAGGAACAAGCATCCTCAATGCTGCTGTGCTTACTGTGGCTGCTCAATGTATCAGTCCAAATTAAAATGTGTTCTTCTCAGTAGATCTTGACCAGTAGAGAGGAAAACAAATTGTGTCCCCTATTCTCCCTGCTCTCCCCAGTTCATAACTACAATCTCAATTATCTTGTCAAAGTGAAGTTTTTATGGGAAAAAGGTAATGTATCACCACAATAACTACTGAACACAGCCTATGCCTCAGGACTTGGTGTAACACAGAAGGTCTTATTTTACCTCTAGGCCCTGTGCAAATAGAAATGCTTTGAACAGTGAGCCAGCAAAATGGGAAATTAAACAGGGGCAAATGTACATTTATTTTACGTATAGTCACATTAAACAGACATATCATTTTTCTTTGGAAATGACTGTTTCAACAAAAGCAAAATTATAGCAATTAAAATGTAAGGAGGAAAAATAATAGTATTGATTTTATTTTGTGTGTTTTTTTATTTTTTGCTTAATTTCATGATACACAAGTAGTAATGCATGCCTTACTGCATGTCAATCTGTTTGTTAGACTGCAAGAGGCACTTAGATTTCAGAAAGGTGAAGGTTCAGTAAGTACTAAGCTAATGCTTAGTGACTTTTTTCATTGCACAAAGAACTGCTAATTTTTTTACAGTGATGTACAATAATGCAAATATAGAAATAGAAAAAAGTGAAAAGGCTTACTTGGAAATTCTAATACGCAGAACTTACAAAACAAATTTATTTTTGGCTTTTTAATTATGTGGGAAGGTTCAGTATCACTTCTTTTTGATTCCTGACTTCAAAAGGAAATGAAAAGTCAAAATTTCTACCTTTACTTCCAGCTCTAAAATGCCACAAAAGGCCTGGCAGCTCACTCGTAGCAAAAGTAATCATGGAATCATGGTCTGTCCTAAATTGGAAGGGACCCACAAGGATCATCAAAGCTCAGCTCTTGGCCCTTGAGCTCTGTGAGGCTTGATGCTGTGAGCACTTCCCTGAGGAGCCTGTTCCAGTGCCTGACCACCCTCTCAGTGAAAAACCTTTTTCCAATATCTAACCTTAACCTCCCCTGGCAGAACTTCATGCCATTTCCTTGAGTCCTGTTACTGGTCACCACAGAGAAGAGATCAGTGACTGCCCCTAGTCAAGGAAGTTGTAGACTGCAGTGAGGTCTCCTCCTTCAGCTGCTCTTCATATGACTTCCACCCCAAGCCCTTCATGATCTTTGTTGCTCTCCTTTGGATGCTCTCAAATAGCTTTATATCCTTATTATTATGGTGTTCAAAACTGCACACAATATTCAGGGTGAGGCCACACCACTGCAGAGCAGAGTGGGACAGTCACCTCCCTCGACTGCCTGGTGATGCTTTTCCTGATGCCCCCCAGGACGGGGTTGGCCCTCCTGGGCACTGCTGACTCATATTCAACTTTCCATCGACCAGGACCCTCCACTGAGGCATAGGAAAAAAAATCCAGGATCTGTTACTTTTTAAAATTCTAGAGGGACCTTGCTCACAGAAATTGTGGGTGCCCCACCCCTCAAAGGCCAGGCTGGAAGATGCTTTGAGCAACCTGATCTAATGGAAGGTGTCCAGTGGAAGGTGCCCATGGCAGGGGGTTTGAAACCAGATGATCCTGAATGTTCCTGCCAACCCAAACCATTTCATAGGTTTGAAATTTGATTTCTCTGATTTTTTGAATTTGTAATCATCTTTGTAATGCTCTGAGCTGGATCTCTCTCTCTCTGATTTCCCACCATCACTCTTCTGTCTAGGTACATTTAATTCTTTCTAATAGAAGAATTGGGGTGTCAACCTCCCTTTTTCACTGACAAAGGCTCCTACAATAGATGGCTGAATATTTCTTGTGGTTACCAGGAGGAATGACTATTTTATGGACAGATATTGTAGTAGACAGAAATATTGATTTGGTTTCATTGTAATAAACACTGCCAGATGTTATCTCAGTGTGTACTGTTTGCATTAGTAAATAAATAAATCCTCTGGAGCACAATTATTCCCTATAATGTTTTTCAAAAGCTTACTATTGCCTTACTATTGAACTTCCTCTGCTTTCTGTGCAGCTTGAGAAACTAATTGGAGCACATGAAGCTGATTGTAAAATTTAAATCCTGCTCTAAGTTCAGGTACCATGTCAAGGCGAAATCTGGCATGTGTAAATGATAGCATCTTCACTTGACATGCTTTTTTTTCATCTGACTCTTTCTTCTGTAGGAAATAGCTGAACAGATTTCACCATACTGGTGAATATGTTGTCTTGGGAATGCCTTGTGGGTCACTTGATACACAAAGTGATGGTCAGGTTCCTATGTGTTGTCACTGAAGAAAGGGATGAAATGCCAGTGCTTGAAACCCAACATGTCAGTTATCAAGTTAAACCAGCTGAGTAACAATCTGACCTTCCACAGAAAGCAAAAATACTGAGTCCAGATTCACTGATCAAACTGTGAAAATCACATCAAATCGATGGGAAAAGTACATCAGTGCACAGCACATCATCACAGTGCTCAGCATATCAGCATGGGCCTGTGGCAGCTCCTGCGTCTAAGCTTGGCTAGTGCTACCTTCTCCCACAATAGGCAAAGCAGATTGAAACATACTTTGATTACAGTACTCTGTAGAGCATACTTAGATTTGAGTTCTTTCTGATTCCGGGTGTTTTCAGCTTTCCCAAAAACACAGAACAAATTCACAAGTGATTTTTGAAGTGTACTCAGTGTCCATAAAAATTAATGTTAAATGAGAGCTGAAGTTTTCTACTGGGCATTCTGAAAATTATTTCTTTTTATTTACAATGAAGCCATACCTGTTCCTTGAAATAGTGGTTCCTTACTCTGCTGGACTAATGTATCTTGTAATTTATGCTTTTGAGTCGTGTGCTTAACACTGTCTTCCACTGAGATACAGGTTCCTTTGGCAAGTTGGCTCATTCTGGAGTTTCCCTAAAACATGCTTAAAACAATTTAAAGGGTTTAGAAAGATGCAATGTGTATTCCAATTCTCTGCCAGTGAATCAGCATTATTAACCTTACAACTCCTAAATTAAATCATCATTCTCTGTGTCAGATCCTAAGTTTAAATTAATATAAAAGATGTGACTTTTTTCCCAAATTCTTAATAGTTTTACTATGGTTTGTCTGCTTCTTCCACTTTGCAGCTGAATTTAACTGAAATTGCCTACTTAGGTATATTTACAGTTTTTATGCCTTTTACTGGAACTTGCTGCAATAGAAGCATTTATGTGTGTATGTACTTAACAGTTATACTTTAAAACTTGTAAGGCTACTCCTCAAAAATTTTATTTTGGACAAGGTTCGATTCCATTTTTTTTTCATTTGTTAGTGTCTGTCTTCTTGTTGGCAAAGAGGGAAAATAAAAAAAATAACAGATGAAAATGTCTGACCTTCTCACTAACTTTTTCTTGTTGTGTACCTGAATATTTTCAGTGATATCTCCGAAAACTTTGAAAATAACTGCTTGTTTCCAAAGGTCCCATGTAAAATTAACAGTACTTGGCCTTTTTAAATGCAACTCTGTTTCTCATCTCACTTACCTTTGAAATAGTCAAGTGCATGTCCAAGCTGCAGTCGCTGAAGAACAATTTCAAGTTGCATGCAAACATGGCTCATCAGCGGTGCATTTTTCCTGTTTCTAAGGTATAAAGATCAGAAGTGTGAAATGAAACATAAGAGAGGCATCTGAGTGCAGATCCGAAGGGGGAATCTGTATTGGCTGCACTTCAGCACACAAGGTGGAAAAACTTGAATCTATCTTGAGTCCTGAGATCTTTATCCCTCTCAAGTTAGCAAATGTACCCAAAGGAGGAAGCTGAGTAGCTAATTCCCAAATGATTTTAATGATTCATGCTCCCTAAAAGAAGGAGCCATGGGAAATATGCCTGAGCATCACTATTTTGTTTTATGCTATAGGGTGTTTGTTTAGTGAAATAGCTTTGCTCATAGCTTTGTTAATCAGTCCTGTCCCAAATAAAAGGAAAAGTACAACACAGCCCTCCTCAGGTTTAGTCTTCTGCAAAATTAAATGCCTCATTTATTTCTCTTATCTAGGCAGGAAAAATAGACCAAATAATGACCAAAAGCCTGCAATTACTCTGAAGCTCTTTTGATTTTAAGGTTTAAGGATTGCACAGGCTTGTGGCTTCTTCAGCAGTTATGATGGAAAACCTTTGCTGTATTTTCTTCTCCCCCTGCCCTCCCTGTCTCTGTTCTCAAATGATACAGGGCCACAACATAAGACACCTTCCGGCTTTGTGGAACGTTGAGCGTGCTGAAGTCTTGGAGAACCAGTATACACATTACAGGTAAATGCTGTAGCAACTAGGTGATGAGACTACAAGTTTGTGTTCTGCTTAGTAGTTAGATATATATGTTTCCCTTGATCCACATCAGTGTGGAACAAAATACCTTGCTTTTGAATGATTGCTTCCCAGGATAACGTGGGAATTCTATCTCCTGGACCAGTTTAGTTTTTGCCATCTCCCCTGTTACTGTGTGCAGTGATGCCAGTTAATGCTCATTGAGGCAGTGGATTTGTGATTCTGGTTCTTGGCCTGAAGTGGATTGAGATTCATAAAAAATAATCTCAAATAACAAAGCCACCATGGGAGACTTATAGCTTCTGTGACTATCTCACTTGGGCTAGATTTGAATCAGCAATCAGGAGGTGAATGGTTTTGTTCTTATCCCACTGCCAATTTCCTGAGCTAACATAATCTGAGTGTGTGTGTCACAAAACTTTATTTTCCAATTGAATGCATCCATCTATTAAAAACAGGTTAAAAAATAAGAGGCAAAATGTAAAGGAAATTTAACATCCAAAAAATACAGAACATTGCTTAGGACTTTAAAATATATGTAAACATCAGTTCCTGCCAAGTTAGTCATTACTAAGAGTTGTTAACACGGGGGATTGATTGAGAGAATGATTGTTGCTGTAGAATGATGATTTAATAAGAGAAAAATCTGATAGATTTGACATGCTACATAAAATGTGCAGAATGGTTATTCTTTGGTAAATTGCAACTTTCATTTGTACCCCTTACAGACATGTTTGTTCTGTGCCTCGCCACATTCCCCTGTTTTTCCTGTTATTCTCTTTAATTGCTAGAAATCATTAGTATTCACCATTGTTACAAATGTCATCCAGAAAAACATACACACGTCCCATTTTCCTTCCCCTTCTTGCCTTCTCTCACACCTTCACCTGGTCTGTTCTCCTGTACTCACCTACCTGCTCTGGTGTTCAGCAGGGCACTGTAAAATGTCCTGTACCCCATCTTGAAAAGGTGTCAGTTTTATTTGCTCCTTGATAGCACTGTCTTCATATGCCCTCCTCAGTGTTCTGGCTGATGATTGTTTATCTGTTACTTCATCCTAAGAAAATCCTTAGTGCTTTATAAGCCAGAAATTGAAGGCTGTTTCAGCTCAAGGAAGTTGTTGTACAGGATAAGTAGGTGAAACAGCCCTTCTGTTGTTCCCATCTTTACTAATGGGCTGTACTTGGTCCTTTCATTTTTCCGCAGTAATTTATGAGAGGCTGAGTTTTTTTGTTGTGGGTTTGTTTTGTTTTTGTTTTTTTTTTTAATTCTGAAATGACCAGTGATGCTGTGAAGATCTTATTACAAATGTTGCTGGTGTCTTTGGCCTTTTGCAAAGTCCTGTGGTTCATTCAGGCCATGCCTAAGTAATAGTGATCATCTTGATCTGAACTGCTGATGGGCCCTTTTTCTGCAGATAGGGTGGGCTGGTGTCAGAGACTGGTCCATAAATGGGCTTTGGCGTGCCTTGAGAAAATGTAGGGCTAGCCTTGGTGCTTGTACTCTATGAATAATAATAAAAACCCAATCCTAGACTCTGATTACAACAAATAAATTCCATAACACCCTCTGCACTATATCTGTTGTCGTGCCAAAGAGCATAACATAAAATGACTGAGAACAACAGCAATTCAAAACAGCAGCACACAATAGTGTAATTGGATCCTAAGCACATAAAAATAACAGTTTAAAAGAAAGAATAAAAAGGCAAAAATGGGACCATGGAGTGGTATCAGGGACAGTGTCACAAAACTATGGTGAGAAGCATGAGCCTAGTAGAAAGAAAAAGAGGGGGTGGGGGTGAGTTACTTATGAATCAGTACAACTGTGCTTTGTTCTGCATGAGTGTTTTAATAGAGCAAGTGTAATATAAGGATCAGGTGGGCTCGTGGGAATGGAACAAAAGGTTTTGTAAAATTAAAGCAAAATAATTATAGCTCTAGGTGTAGAGTGAGCACACTCCAGCAGTTGATAGCAAGAACCTGCTTAGAATGAAGAAGGGAAGAGGGAGGAAGATGCAGTTTGAAAGGTTTTTTGTGTTTTGTTGTTTTTTTTAATACGTGCATGCACACTCATATGTACATACATACATGTGCATATATTGCACAAAGAGATTCTTATATGTACATTAACAAAAACTTTAAATCAGTGACAGTTGTACACAACTTTAGAAGTGACTAATATACCCCCCACCAAAAAACACATTAAAATGAAAATTCAAGGAATAATCTCAAATTAATTAACAACCACCACAACAAAAAAAAATTGCAGCAGAACATTGCCTTTCTGAAGGAATAAAGGATGAAAGTCTAAAACAGAGACCATCCTATGACATGGGATTCAAAGATGTTCTTGCTGTAAAAGCCCAGTGATGAATATATGCAGAGTGCTCATTATACTAATAAAGCAAACTCAAAGTTCCAGAATTAAATGTGATCATGGGAGGGGGTAACAAGAAAGCTGTCAGCAATGTATTGTGTTACAGAATCTCCCATATTTGGGCAAAGCTTTCTGCTGTGCTCTCTTGCAGAAAATACTGTTTCCTACCTGAATTTCCAAGAAGTTTTAAGAGCAAAATGAGAGCTTGGTTTCTCACAAGGTGGCCTCCCTGTATCTAGTTATGTGCTGGGTTTTTTTCCTTTCACCATTTGCATATCTATGTACCAAAGTGCATGCGGATTCTGTGTAAGAGTAGAAAACAGAACAGAAACCTGAAAGCAGAGTCATGATGACCCATCACATGCTTTCTAAGTTGGTGGTTGTCCTCAAAATGGAATTAAAGCAGAGATATCCAGGATCCAGGAATGCAGAAGGACTACTCAGATGTGCATCCTTCACTTTCTACATAGGTTGTGTTAGGTTCAAAATGTGCAGAATATGCTCCTGTTTTGGGCAGTGCCTTCGCAACAAATGCATTCTTTTTATTTGTAGATATATTGAAAAAGAAAGAGTTAATGAATTGTCACACCAGCCCCTTTAACTCCCCACGGCACCTGTGGATTAGGATGGGCTTCCTTCCACTTAGGTGCTGCTGAATGGAATGTTACAAGGAATATGAGCAGCCACCAGTGATAAAATGAATGTAAATTGAGGAACTGGTTTTGCTACAGGACCCAAATTACTTCCCTTCTGTGGTAGATGGTTTCTGATGGGCAAGACGATTTCACCTCATTGTGGCACATGATGCAGTTTGTGAAAAGGAGGTTCAGCGTAGCCCGCAAAACTACAGTTGCAGGCACAGCTACTACAGATGGCTGGCGTGCAAGATAAGGCCTTGGCAAGGGAGGGGGACAATTAGCCTACCTCCCACCACATTCCTCCGTATTCTGTAGTCAGATTTCCCTTATTCAGAGTTTGTTCAGGGTAATTGTTCACAGACAATATATTTTTGTGCTCACGGTGCAATCAGAGGCTGTTCTCACTTGGAGCAGAGCACATCTCTTAGGTAGTGCTTTCTGCCAGAATGTGGAGGCTGAGATCAGAGTGAAGCTTTATGAGCTCCATTTGGTGCTTTTTACTTCCGTCTTGTTTCTCTCTCTGCAGGGGATGTGAAACTAGATTTGTCCTGTTTCCACAGCAGGGTTTTGGTTTATTTTGTTTTTCCAAAGCATTTCATTCGGTGGCGCAAGTCCAGAGGAGACTGTGTTGCAGAGATGGATTAGAATGTCAGAGAGAAAGAGTTGAGTTTAATAAACTCTTTTTTGTAAATTATAGAAGCTCAAGAGCAGGAGGCCCCTGTTTAATACAAACATTCTGTGGCTAAACTATCACTTTAAGTATTGCCCTGTAACTCAAAGAGCAATGAGACAAGGTAACTTTGCTAAAATGGCTACTTATGGGGTATGAAGCTCAAGACTGTAACGCTTTAGTTCTGGATGCTCCTCTCAAACGCTTTCCACCTACCATCTACCTTTCTCTTTCACCTTAGAGGTGGCTGCCTAATAGAACTGAGTGAAATATAGGACTAGTTAAAATAAAATGAAAAAAACAAAACAAACAAACAAAAAACCTCTCAAAGTTTTATAGGCTTTTAGGGGAAAAAAATAAAAGAAAGATGCTTTAGTAATAAGACAATAGTTTAACATGCAAACAGTTGGACATGTAACTCCCATAATATATGCTACTACTGCTTATCTCCTGTGCTACCCTGCTTTTGAAAACTCCTTTCTGTATCATGGCACAAGCTACCTATCTGTGTTGATCTCATTTTGAAGTCATTTGTTAATATGAGCTATAATGAAATTAAAGGTCAGTAAAAGGCCGGGCATTCTTTGGTGTAAGCACTGCACACTAGAAAGGGAGAGGTCAAGAATGGCACATCACATCCCAAGTCTTCAGATGTGCCTTGTGAGCTGTGTGTATTCCTGTTTAGGAACAGAGATGCTGTTAATCTTCAGAGTCAAGCCCTCATTCACAGCAAGACACAATATGCCAGTATCTGTCACATTCCAAGTCCTTGATACACTACTGAAGTCAGAGAATTCAAAGTCCCACATTCTGGCTTCTTTTGAGATCAATTCATTTTCTTCCTTGCCATTCTAGTAAATCCGACATACATACATGCACATGCATACTTGTGTAGACATACTGACATCTTTCCAAGGCATGAAATTCAAAAAAAGGGAACAAAAGCATGTTTTTTTCCCCTTCTCCTGTCACTTTCTGACAAAAAAAAAAAAAGAACTTCATAAGTTGTTTATATTCCAGCTTTATTCTCTTCCATTCACTCTTTGCCGGGAGCAAAGTCTAAAGGATTAAGACAAGAGTAGCCCTGTGTTTTATTTGTATATTATTTTATATATAATATACATTATTTAGATAGTAAAACCTACCAAAAAAAAAGGAAAAAAGGTAGTATTTCTACTTTTGCTCAGAAAAAAGCCTGATGTAGTGCTGCTCACATTTCCTTGCTTTTCCTCCATCTACATTGGAATTCAATGAACAATAGTGTACAGGCATCAGTAAAGACTGCTGTCCCTCCCTTTGCTCTTTTGTCTGATTATCCTTTTCCTAGTGTGTAGGAGAATAAATCCAGTCTGGCTGGAGAATTTGCACCCTGATTTTCTCATAAGGCAGATGAAGTTTTTTAGACAACAGTAGGGACAATTTCTGGTCTTATTGAAGTTGTTGGCAGTTCTCCAGATGATTTGTTATGAGATTTGGCCTTGAGAAAAAGGATCAGTCACACTCATCTCCTTTTTATTCTAAACTAGAATGACCCATATCACTGCCCAGTGATGGCTGCCTAGGATACTAGCAGTGAATTTTTGGAAAATGATCAAAAGTTCAAATATATGCAAGAATGCATGAAACCCACTGTCTAAGAGACCAGAGAGAATGCAGTTGGCCACAGCAAAATATGTTATTTAAATAGAACCAAGTAAAACTGGAAGCTTGTTATGTCCATTTTATTATTTTTCTATATAATATAACTTTAGGATGAAGCCTGGAACAGTTCTCTCAACCCCAAACTTATGTATATATTCTTCTGCTTTTTCTAAAACCTTTTGGTTGCAGAGCACTATAAATGGTGCAAAACAAAGTCTCTTTTCCAAGTTCCCTACAGTGAACAACTTAGGAGCATTTAGTTTTAGCTTGTATTAGGACTTCATGTCCTCAGAGAACAGATTCTGCCCCTTTGATCTCCAAGTATAAAAAACACTGTTTCCAGTGGTTACAGATCACTGGGGCCCAAGAAAAGTGCTGGGTGATACTGAATGAGGACCTTGCAACTCCAGTCCATTTCCAGCATTGCTGCTTGCTTCTTGTATTTTTGGAAAAAAGACTAATAGTGGACTTCAGTAATCTCCACTTCTGAAATTAATTTAAGACTACTTAGATAGCAACATGCATTAAGGAAGGGGAAAAATAATTTTTAAGAAATAGTCATACTCTTTAACCTTATTGTAATTTCTTTCATGCTTTTATGTGTGCAGGTAGTCTCAAAGTAAATTCACAGCCATATGATTTTGTATGTCTGTATCCCCTATGCAATGTCCCTTTCTGATGGGAGAAGAGTTGATCAAAACCAATATTCAAATGCAACAGTCCTTTCAAGGGAAGGAGAGGTAGGGGGTTCAAAAAAACATAAGATTTCATTACAATACAGTTCTGTCTGCAGCTGAAAGCATTTCACTAACATGTTGCTATCTGGAGTTTTCCCTTTCAAAATTTCTTGTAGGAGGTGAATTTTCCAGCTGGTTTGACTTTACTGTCAAAAAAGCCAAGCTGATTTTTTTTTCTTTCCTTTGATTAAGTGAATAAAATGTTAAGAGTAATTAAGCCAAGGAGAGTTTTAAATCTTTTTGACTTTGGGTTTGTTTTGTTGTTTTCTTTTCTTAATTCCTAACCTGGTAAACAAACTGCTTGTATCCATCTTTGCAGAGATAATTTAAAACCACTGTGCTGAAAGTATAGTATAAAAACACCATTTCTCACTTCAGAGACAAAAACAGTTTGATGACCTTCAAATTTCGTGTGTTAAACTTGCAAGTAAAAATCATGTTTTTCATTATTTTTGTTACTTCAAGGTTACTTCAGGGCTAAGGTTTCCTGTGAAGATCAAACAAGAGAGTTTTTTCTGTCTTACACATCCTCACTTATGCCCAGATTATGCCCTCTGTGAAAATACTAAACCGCAGACATTGTGGCCTTGAGGCTGGAGGGAGGATTGCTTGGTGTTATTAAGGCTCTGATCAGCAGACCAGACCAAGATCCGGCTTCTACTGTCTGGCTCAGTAACCTTGGAAAAGTCAATAATATATTTGTGCCTACATTCCCCAGCTGTAAAAGGAAGGGGATGCTATTTCCCTACTGCAGAGGTACTTTAAAGATAAACCCGCTCTCTGATGGGGAGTACTGGAAAATGTGTGTGTGGGTCAGGTTCCCAGCCCAGAGTGGCATGTTTTTGTGACAGCACATGGTCCTGAAGATCCCTCAGAACATTAGCTCTGCTTCAAGACAGTTGCAGCAGACTTCACTCCTTGCTTAGCACACCTTGTCAGCAGCTGCCTCGGGAAATCCCCACGTCTCCCTCCCTATTGCATAGGGCTGTTAACACAGAGGAGACTTCTGCGTGCTCCTTTCAGCCTCGCAGTGAGTGAGCTTACCCAGCCTTGTTCATTAATTTGAAGGTTTTGATAGACTTTGCAGGGTGAGAGTGTTTTTTAGAGTAACAATGTAGTGCTGCTTCTGTGATTTATTAGCTGCAAACGCTTGTGTTCTTGATATGTTTCTTTTTAAATGTTTTGCTGAAGCCTTGTTCGCATAGGCTGATCATCTGTGCCCCAGATACAAACAGGAAGACAAAGTTTCCAGTTCCATCTGCTGCAGTCTAGAACAATTTTATCTAGCATTCACTAGAGAAAAGCAATTCTGATTTAAATGGCACATAAGCTGTGCATTATTAGTCTGATAGGATAAAGTATTACAATTTTTTTCCTGGTGGGTTTTTATATCTGAGTTGGAAATAACTGCACTGCATGAACTCTTAAGTGGAGAAGTACAAAACAACAAAAAAATTACTTGAGAAATAGCAGAGGCTGGAACTGCAACCTGGACTGCTTGTTAAATCTCTTCGGAATGCTTCTTCCACCAAAATACCTGATCCAGTTCTTCAGCAGCAGCTTTCAGCAGAGGTAGGCAGGAAATCTCATCCAAAAACCAGCCAAACAAATGCGACTCCCTTGGAGCCACCACTGTTTGGAAATGAACAGTTAACAAACGCAACCTGATGCCCTAAATTCCTTTGTCACTTAGTAACAGCCTGTACAAGCTACACCTCCATGCCTGACCTAAGTTATATCATATTGCTATGTTGTGGAATAATCTATTGTTGAATGTGTACCAAAAAAATGAATTATAAAATACATTATAATATAATAAAAAATTACAATTTTGCACTAAATAAATGTTAAGGTTGAAAATATCACTTCAGTGTAGAGGGCAAAATAAAAATAAGTTCACATGCTATGCTTGGATTGACAGACATATCACTACGTACCTCCTTAGCTTGCTAACACTGCTCATGGGAAATAGTGATAGCCTTTATCTCCTTACTCAGCTGCAGTGGACCTTGGTGCCTGCCAGGAGACAGTTTTCCAATGGAAAGATTTCTATGACAAGCTCTTTCTTACTTATCATCTTGTCAGTTGTCCTTAAGGCATCACTGCCTTAGGTCAGGTTTAGGGCACAGTCACACCTTTATAATCTCTGGCATTTTAGCAGAAGTAGTATTGGTGTTACTGACCAGAAGCTTCTCTGTTGATTTCAGTAAGAATTCACCAGGAAAAAAAATGTATTATTAAGCAGATGAATTCTAACCGTTCTGGACCAGTTGAATCCTTTGCTTTACCAGGTTAACATACTTAAATGTGGGCTTAATTTGCTTTTCTTTTTTCCTCAGAATTAAGGATTTCTGTAAATTTATTGTTTGGAGTTCCACTTTCTTCATTTCTAAATAGCTAAAGGTGCTCAACTGTATCTAGTGTGTAGGTGTGGGGTAGATAATGCCGAGAGTTAATTCAGTGCGGAGATGGGACGGACATGCCGGTACTGGGAGCCTTTGTGACACGGAAAATAAGCACTAAGCTGTTTTCAGAGATATTTTTTTTGTGGCTAGAAAAAGCACTGCAGAATGCCTGGTCCAGTTTCGGGTATTAAAAACTACCTTTGAAAGTGAAAGCAAATAGGTGCTTCAAGCAGGAGAAAACAAACGTGAGGTTACAACGTTGGAGCGGCCACGTAGCCGCTTCCCTATCAGCTGGATTTGGGAGGGATTCGTCCCCAAACACGCCTGTTGAGCCAGGGGCCGTGTTTCAGCCCTGCTGCTGGGGGACGGAGCATCGCGCCACGTGAGCGGTCGCTCCCCGGGGCTGCGCAGCGAGGAGGGACCGCTGCGCTTGGCTGTCACCCCTCGGGGGACGAATGTGAAGGAAGGAAGCAGATCACAGTGTATGAAGTCTGAGAAGTGACAGCGTTTTGCACTGGAGGCAGCTGTGTGAGGTTACCTGAGGACAATGTCTGGCTCTACTGGCTGATTGCTTAGAGCATTAAAAATAAAAAAAATAAAAAATAAAAAAAAAATCCAGTTAATGGGGGCACCTCCTAAACAAACCAGATCTCCCTTTCACCATGTGGTCCCTGTTGGGAAGAGTATAATTTTACATTAACTACACTGGATAAGTAAGAATTTGTTATGTTCTGACTTTATCCAGGAAATTCCCTTTTAACCCAATTGTCCCTATTAAGTGTGTCAGCTCTTCTTTCAAAAGCTCTGCTGTGCAAAGGAAATTAGTATATTAATGTGAAAACACATAATTTTAAGATAAGAAAAATTAGGAAGCCCTTATCCATTTTTTTTCAGAAAGAATTATTTATTGCAAAATATTTCAACAAACTCTGCTTGTTTACAGTTATTTATAAACATTATTTTTGTTCTTATAATTTATTTTTCACTTTTAAACCTTAACAACAGAATTATACTTGTCACTTTCATTTTCTTTAATGTACTTTAATTTTGTTTAAGGTTGATTTAAAGTTTCATTTTCAGGTTCTCATCTAAATATTGAAAGTCTGACATGAAAGTACCTTCTAAGAATGATCTACTCTCTGCTCTCTTCTTAAATTACAAAATTACATAAACTAGACAATAGTCAGGTTCAATTCTGAAACACTTTGTGTCAGTTTAAGTCAAAGCCTAAGGGAAAATAGTTAGTCTTATGTACAATTAATATGTAGCTCTGCGTAACTAAAGTTCAGTATATTTTCAAAGACTTCCCTTCAAAAGTCACAATTGGATAGCAGGTCCCCTACTGCGTTCTTGAAACCTGTGCTAACTCTGTTGGCAACTTCAAAGCATACAGGATAGGTCCTACCTGGATGTGTGGAAGTTCTCCTATTCCAAAGGCACTTGTGTATCTAGATCTATTAGCTATCAGATGTATTATTTGTTCATTGTTTTTAGAGCTTTCAAGGGTAGAATCAGTTTTAGGGAAGAAGATAGCAATGCACTGAAAGAAGAGTTTTCACCTTTTGGATGCTGTTCGCTTCCCCAACCTGTTTTGGTTTTGGAGAGAGCTGTCTTGGGTGGACGAGGTGGTCAGTGTGCTGTAAAAAATCATGGATCCTGCTATTCTGTTGCAGTTTGATGAGGGGTTTGGGGGAAAAGCTAAGTAATTTCTAACTCGAACAAACAATCAGTTTCGGCATATGGCACTGTAGGACATATGTGTACACTAATCCTAAAGATAACTGAGTGGTTTAAGCACTGCTTTTTAGCAGTAGATATATAGGATATACATAACATATTTGCATTTTATTAGGGGTGTTCGATGTCTCTGATGCAGTTTGTGCTCTGAACGTGGTATTTTGAAATGCTTATTTGTATGTGACAAATTATCACGTTTTGTTATACTATGGTTTGAATTCGTGGGAATTCCATGGTTTTCTACAGTATCAGTACATCCTTTGAAAGGCACACAGTCCTTCTAAATGCAGTGAACCATCTATGATATGATGTTATTCTTCAGTTTGAGGCCCAAGAGTTTTTTTCACTCATGTAAGAAGTACCTAGACCTAAACTTATTTTGACAGATGATGCATTTCTATCCTAAAATGGATTTAAAGGGATTCTTTATCATACTGTTCAATCCCAGGTGTGTATTTTTTTTTCTGCTCCCAATAAGTGTGTTCCTGTTTTGTATTTCAGAACCTAGATTTTCATTTAGCAATTAACGTGGGTGATTCAAGTCACTCATTCTGTATTTTATGACTTTTTTCCCAAATATAGTATTTCTCTCCCTACTGTTGATTGAGCAGAATTGGGACTTGCCTACACAAAATTTCTTAGGAAATACAATTTGCACATCCAGATTTCTAACTACACCCACTCTCTCCATTATTGCAAGGTGTTAATCTAGTTGTATGATGCTGCTTGCACAGATGCATAGATACATACCCTCTTTAAAAATAGGTTGTGTGCCTAAATCCTTACAAGAGATTTTCAGAATTTTTCTAGGTCTTTATGCTCACTGAATATTTGGCCCTTGTGGTTACTGCAACAGTTTTTGTGAAGACTTTCCTGTGTTTTTAGAAGGTGCTTTTAGTAATTAGTTTAATCTTAAGTAACAACTGAGTTCTTTTGCAGCAAATTTTAATTTAAAACTAATTTTCAAATTACACATACCCATTTTAATGGTACTTTGGATTTGAGCAGTTCTTTTTGAGAAATCTACCCTGGAGAAAATATTTTTAATCTGGTTAAAATGGAGGCATGATAGAAAAAAAATAAAAGGTTGCTGTGGCGTGACTGCAGCAGTGCTAATGAGCTCTGCTCTAATACATGAAGGAACATATGGCCCCCATCTGAATACAAACTGGACACAAAGCAGTAATTCAGCCGAGATGTCCTGAATATTGTACACTGGGTGAATGTGGTTGAAGGTGTTTATAAATGGTGGCTGAATCGCACACACTGACTCACTGCCTTCTAATGTCTGGGGCTCAAGGTGCTATTTGTAAGAGTATAGAAAATGACCAGTAGAGGGAATTCTTAATTAATGCTAACAAAATAGCAAACTGAAGTGTTATGTTATGAAGAAAAGACTTCTTGTGCTCATGACGCAGCAAGAGACGGATTATGGAGAGGGCGAGTTAGGAGAAGAAAAATCACAGGACAAGCAAATTGAGTATTTACTGGCAAATAATTGCTCTCTTAAGCTGTGGCTCTCTTCCTAAATTCTTGGCATTCCTGAGCACTAGAACCATTTTCAAAAAATGCATCGTTACAGAGTAGATGTAAAAAAAACTCTCAAAGGCTGATGGTGCAGACTTGTGCAGGTAAGAATGTGTGTATTACTGCATATATTTCTTCTGAAGCTTTAGGTTGACCACCATTTACAGGACTGCTACTTTTTTTTCTGTTTCTGATAGAATTGGTGTTTTTGTTTCACAGCTAAATTTCTTCTGAAAGTTGGGGAAGTGAAGATAGTCCTAGGCAGGCTGCAGTGTGTGCTTTTCTGTCAGCACAGATGTATCAATGTACAAGAAAACAAAACAAGCTCTGGAAGAAAGTATACAGCCCAGTTTTATTTAGTTTAAATGGGTTCTGGCTTTTATGAAGGTGCCTCAAATTAAAAAACTACGCATCAGCTTAATGTGGGGCAGGAACGTGTCCCTGTGTGCTTGCATTGCAATGCTGATTTCACTGGAGGAATGAATGCTTGTGTGATGCTGCAGGGAAGGAACTTTTTCTAAGCGACTCAGGGATTGCCTGCATCCCTAGGGCTTCCCTAGGTGTGCCTCCCCAGGGAAATGAGATGCTTAGGAACCCACTCTGTTTGCTCCTATATACAGTTTGCCTACCTGTCCTCTACTCTTTTCCTTCCCAAATTTGTCCACTTTTAGCCAAGTTTGATGGGTGAAAGTCTCCAAGATACCTGCCACATTATTTTTGGAAGTATACAGCTGTTTGAAGGGGAAATGCTCTTTTCACAGCCTCACTGGGGGAGAGGCTGCCTTGCAATTTTACTGAAAGTTACATATCAGACACCAAACTCGGACAGAAATCCGTAAGAAAAGAGGCTCATTTGACTCTCCATAAGCTAGCTAAAATTGACTGATGATTTTATTTTTGTTTATTCCATGTGTAAACTTCATTTTCTAATGCTAAAAAAGTCCATTAGGGCATGGAGATGTATAGGTGGTTCAGAATTTCTTAAAATATGACTCTTATTCGTATCTTAATCATCAAAGAACAAAACAGTAACATTGCTATTTTTTATCAAACCTACTGAATGTTATCCTTCATTTCTTCTTCCCATTTCACCTTATGCATTAAATGCCTAAAACAATCTCACTTTTCACAACTAAATGAAAATAGCACATACTTGTGTAGAGCAAACATGTTCCTTTGATTTTATGGGTGTTTTATTTTGGTTATACTGACCATCTTGAGGAGAGATATCCAAGCTGAACAGCTGATTGATGGGCATATATGCATTGCAGAGGCACCTCTATAAAGCCACACAGTAAAGCATCACCGAACCCAATGTCAGATCATTCAGAAAAAAATGCTAAGTTCTCCGTAAAGAGTAATGGTGCTTTAACTATTCACACATAGGTTCTCATTAATAGGTATCAAATTGAAGTTGGCTTATGTCTTAAAACATATGGGTAGTTTTCAGTCCTCACAGTTTATTTGTGTCATAATTGTGGATATTCTGTTTCTTCAGTGTTATATTTATATTATTGTCATTATTCCTTTTTAAACTCATAAAATCTTGGCCCATCTGATGCTTTGGGTACAGAGTACTGTAAGTTTATTATATAGTATGTGGATGAAAAATAATAATCCTTTTATTGGTTTTAGTATTCTGCCTTTTAGTTGTAATGACTGTCCCATCTTTTCTTGCAAGGTCAGATTTATTTTCTCTGTGCAGTTACATTTGTATCACTTCAATTATATTCTTTTTCATTTTCTCTGTCAGTTTGAAACTTTCTAAATTTTTTTTGCATATGAAAAGCTCTTGAGTCTTTTACCCCCTGAACCCTCCTTATTTCTTCTCTATCCTATTTGAGACAGGGTGGTCAGTGTTGACTGAGAAATCCATGTGATGGCATAACAGCAACTTATATAACCAAATTATAGTAGTCTCAGAAGTATTTCCTTTGGACCTTGCTGTTAACTGTGAGGCACTGAACAACTCCATAAAATCCCTCCACTTCCTTTCCTGAGCTGGATTCTGTGAACTTACCGTGCACTGAGAGATGGAAGCAGTGCAAGTTATTTCTTTATTTCTGCAGTGGGAAAGGCTAGCTACAGAATCTTATGGAAAGTGGTTTTTTCTTAAAAAGTCAAAACAGATATCTGTGGAGAAGAATCCTTGTACCTTGTGTGCAGCAAACTGGAAGGATTCCATAAGATGGGGATGGCTGACATAGAAAGGAAGTACAGCTTGTTCTGTGGCTTCTACACCATCTGCAAGTGACTTGCAAGAGATGAGAGGGTGCCAAACAAAAGCACAATTGTGATATAATGGAAGTATGAATCAGTCATTGGTCTACTCTTAATGGAAAAAACAGGCAAAGTCCAGGACTGTTCCTTGGGTGGTACTACGCTGCTTCAATCCTTTGAAAGATGTATGTTTCAAGCACTAATTCAAGACCAGCAGTCACATGAAAATGTCTGGGAAAAAAACCCCTTTTTTCACTTTAGATTGTCAAATCTTATCTTTTTATTTCTGCAGATATATAGAGGTATGTTATAGAAATATGTAATAAGAAGTCCCTGGGTCCCAGTAGAGCATACCGAGTTGACTTTTGCTGGAAACAAGTGAGTTTTATTCCAATTCCTTTCCTCTCAGTTCATCCACCTTCATCCTCCTTTTGTCTCTTCTTCTCACCACTCCCTGCCTCCCACCAGAAATTTTCTTCCTTTTTTCTAAGTAAAAATTCTACCTGGTATGGTATATTTTTCTAGTGTAAAAGATCACTTTCAGCATTAAGGTGATAAAACATACTTTATGCCTTCCTCATTGCCCAAGAGATAACAAATAGATTTTGAAAAGCAGATGGTTGACTAGAGAGCCCTAAGGTATAGCAGAGCTAACAGGTGCAGCTCCCTATTCAGATTCTGCAATGCAAAAAAATCCTGTTTCCTAGACAAACTATTTGGTAGGTGATGCAGGGGCTGTTTTAGTATGCTGGAAGTAGCCATCCATTGCTAAGAATAAGGGGAGTTTCATGGCTAAAGCAGAGTGCTGCAAGGTAGAGACTTGCACTAAATTCCACCATGGCCATCGATGAGCTGAATGATTCGCCAAACTCTTTTCATGTCTGTTTCCCACACAAAAGCAGACAGTGGCAGAGGAATAACTAACATATCCTTCTACAGCTTTGTGAACCCTGCTTGGGAAAAATTAAGCATGGAAACGTGTGTTACTGTTGAAACACTCGATATTGAGGCAGCTCAATGCATATTTCTGACATACAGAGAGTAAATTGTTGGAATACCTCAAGCAAAACAACACATGTAGGTCATTAACAAAGAAAGAAAAATCATATCATCAACATTACCTCTTTCTAGTCACATCTGTCCTATCTTACATGTTTAATGTGGAGTAAACAAAGTATCTAGCCAGCCTGCCAGTGGTTGAGGAGCTATGCCTGTGCTTTTTCAGTTCTTCACGTTTTGATTGAACTTGACTTCTGTGAGCTGTTGATAGTTTCAGATATAATGTATACTGGGTTTTTTTCACACTCCTATAAACCCCAATTCAGAATGAAAATGGTTGGAGAATATCAATGCTTTATTATTAATGACATCATTAGGCCCTAATTTTGTGATCTTAAGCTTGAGCTGTCCAACTGAAAATCCCTAGTGTGTGCTTACTGAATCAGGGCTGGGAGAACTTCGTTGTTGCAGGTGTTGTTAAGCAGGTCTTGAGTTAACAGAGGAGTGTGAAGTGGTGTAACCTTTTCTAGAGGTCTGAAGAGTTATCCCTGCAGAAGCAAGTAATTTATTCAAGTCAACAAAATTAGTTTTTTGCATTGCTGAAGGTAGAAAAAACGCTTAACTTCTAGCCTTCTAGTTTGAATACTGGAGAATAGGGCAAAATAAAGGTAAAGGAAACCAAGAGGATAACTAATCAGAATTTTAGCTAGTAGTGAAAAATGAGGAATGAGCTAATAATGAACATGGCTTTTACTGCCCAAACATTAAATATTAAAATCTTTAAAATCTGGATTGCAAGGAAAGTGTTTCAGTGTGTTTAGTCCTATTAGCAAACAGATTCGTAATCACAATCACATTTTAAAATTAATGAATATAGGAATAAGAAAGTAATATAGATCAATAATCTAATCTTATGTAAAAGTTTTTCTGGGAGTTATGGAATCTGGTGAATCATACTCTCAGTTTTTCCATAAAAACGTTTTTCCATTAGTCATCAGGTTGAAGCAAAGTTTATAAAAATTGGAAAAACAAGTCATAAGAGCTATAAAACATTTTGAAAAGTTAAAATGAAAAGATGAATAGGATGGAAAACTTTTTGAGGAGTTGGAAGAAAAGAAGGTAGTGGGGAGATTTTTTCTGCCTTTGTTTAAAAGATGGGGTCCTGATAGAGAGTTAAGCAGGAAGAATGCTGTAGCCAGCTATGAATATGTGGTACTGTGTCTGTTTTCAGGCAAATTGACTTAGTGGTCCTGATTCTTTGGTTCCACGTAATTATCAGCTGAGTTGAAGGAGATCTCTCTGGAGCTGTGAGTAGTAATGAGGATTTAGCATTTCTTTGCACATCACAACTAGGATGTGACCTCTCTCACTAGAAGGCTCATCTTTTCATTATAAAGATGTTATTTCTTTTCTGCATATTTAAGGCATGACTCAGGTTACTTACACAATCTCTTCACTATGAAAGCTGTAGAAAATGCAAGCCACCTGAAGTTCCAGAGAGCTTCTTTAACTTGGATGTGAAAGGTGGTCAGGGATGGAGGTGTCAGAACTGCTTGGGCGGGAGTTTTGAAGAAGAGCAAAAGAGAGGATTAATTTAGGGTTGTACTTAGCATATTGTATAAATGATGCAAGAGAAGCAGAGAAATGCCACAAGTGTCCCCACACAGAGAGATGTCAGAGACAGAATGAGAGCTGCCATTCAAAATTATGATGACATTTGAAATGTAAATAGATGTAAAGCAATGATAGTGTCCTTTTATGAAGACATTTGTTCTTTCTGTGTTGATTTTCCCCTCACACCAGTCCACCTACTCTCCTGTGATACAGAATTGATGTTAACATGATGAAATTCCAAGAGTGGAAATCAGACAAAATGGATATTTCTACAAAGGGCAGATTACCCTGTCCTCTTAGAAATAAAGAAAGTAATGATGTGAGTCAGTCCTCTGAAAATGATGTTTGAAGTGAGAGGGATGAAAGGTTCTGGGGCACAGAAGCTCTAAGTATTGTAAAGAGGTGATACTGTGTGGCAGATTTACCTGGGATTTATGTGCTGGCAAGAGGACAGGTGTTGGGAGTAGAAAGGTTTTTTATGATAAAGCAGAGTAGCTCAAAGCAGCACTGGTTTTATGTGTGTGAATGACAGACAGTGGTGAAACAGAGTACAGCTGAATTCTAAACCAGTAGATGGTGGTTGGGCAAATTATGAGGGGATTTATGCTCTCTACAGCTATAGCTCAGATGATTTGCCTATGCTTTTTCTTTTACTCACACTTTCCCCAGTTTATTTTGTATTATGTATCATGCCTATAATTGTTTTCTCTGTTTTTTCTCTCCTGACATGTTTAGTCCCACAACACAGTCTAGTCTTGATGTTTTCCTTCTCCTTCAAAGAGTCCCGAGAGAGAAGCAAGGAAGGTAGATGTATTTGACTTTGGAAAATGAGTTGATGCCAGTTGCAAAGGAAATAAAATATATCACGGGGGTCTGCTGCAGGGCGTGGAGTGAAAATATTGCTTGTTTGTGACAAAGGATTGCCTTGAAGACTGCTTCAGCTTGATCAGTCTGAAACCTATGTCTCACTGTTTCCATTACAAAGGCTTTAATGTTCCTGTTTCTTTTGGAAAAGGACTTCATCTATTTTGAAATAAATCCAAGGCTCCCCAAATGTACTGTTTGCTTTCAGGCCCAGCACATGAGAGCTGTGCGTCAGGGTCACATTGCAGAGGAGTTAAGAGGATGTACATTCTTTAGGTTGTGAGCCAGGTTAACCAAGAGGTCCACATGTGACCAGCCCCATGGTGGCAGAGGAGCCAGAGTGTTAGGCTCATACCGCGTGTGTTACTTATGCAAGGACTTTGCATGTGGGAACATTTGGGCAGCATAGCTGCTCTACAGTACAGGGCCGTGGTTCCTCCCCAGCCCTGGGCAGTGGATGCAGTGTCTTTAGTGCAGCAGAGGACAAGCTGTCAAACTGTGGCTACCACAAGGGACCACAGGATGAGGGAGAAGGTAAAGCACTCCTCTGCACAGGTGGTGCTGTGCTGCAGTGGGTGGCTGCAGGGCTGGAATCAGATGAGGACACTCAGCCTGAACAAGTGAAATCCAATAGATCTTTATTTTGCATGGGGCTCATCTGGTTTGCATGTAGAAGGCAGGACTTTAGAACCTGCATTATGCATGAAGACGGAATAGTAGCTATATGATGCCTTCTTGCTTTCAGATCTGTAACTCGGTGCTAATCATTGCTTTAATGGCTCTCGGACTGGATATGTTCATTGGAGTTGATCATTACAGAGGCTTTACATTACATTAATTCAAGTTCTCAGCAAACACTGGCTCAATATTCTTCACAAACTCCCAATGGCTTCCTATCCTGCAGACCTAGCTTTCTGATGTGTTTTTTCTTTCCCTAATCCTGAGATATCCCTAATCTGTAACGAGCATCAATCCCCATTTTTCAGTTTGCAGCAGAGAACTATTTCAGTGTATATCTGCAGAGCTCATTCCTAACTTAACATTTTATATTAATAGTTTAACCTTGTGTTAAAATACTGCTTCAGTCCTAATGCATAGAAAGAAAATAAATTCACCTTCCAGAAAGGACAATACAGTCTTTAAATTAGTGGTGGCCATCTCTGATAGTGTATCCCTGGTGATATGTTTTGAAGTTCAAGGTTTATTTTTATTTTTGTTTCTTTGGCGCGTTTCTTTTGCTTCAACTGCTGATGCTTTTAGCTTAGATTTTTTTTTGTTTTGTTTAGAAATCTTATAAAGCACCTTTTTTTTAAAAAAAATAAATTCTATTCCTCTAATTCAGCTTTTAAAAGAATTTCTAAAACAACGTCAAATAAGATGAGCTCAATTGAGCTGCTGCCAGCGGGCAATTTCTTTGTACTGTAAGTGGGCTTTGTATTTCACATGGCTTAACCATCGTGGCCTGCAATGTTATTACAGTTATAACATTATAACAGTTTATGAGTCCAGAAAAATACATGTAAAGGTGACAGGTTTGTTTGCACTGATAAGTTATATGATATGAGAAGGCTTCATTTTTAAGAGACCACCCTCTTCCTCCTTTGTTAGCTTAAAATGATCTGTTTTTAAGCAAGCTTGGCAGAAGTGGAGAGACTGCAAGGAGACACAATTTTTATAGTTTTTTTTAAACCAGAAGTAAGGCAGAGGTGGAAATTGCTCCTGCCTGCAAGGGAGGCCGCAGTGTGCACTTCAGAGACCAATGTGAAGGTTGTCCTGCCAGTTGGGCCAGTCAGCTCTGCCAGATTGATCTGGTGCTTCTCACCCCTCATCACCTGCTGGATGCCCAGCCACTCAGTGTGGGGGAGGGAGCTGAAGGTGCTGTGAGCGTTGGCTAGGCTGAAGAGCAAAAGAGCTTGAGAGGAAAAAGTGGGAAAAGATAGTCATAGCTGGGAAGATGGAGGATGTCATGGCTGGGATGTCATAGAGGAAGAGATCCCAAATCTAAAGGAAGCCAAGCCTCACCGATGCTGTTTCTTGTGGGATGACTTGCTTAATTCATGTCACCTTTTGCCTGTCACCATATCCAGAGGTGATTCAACAAAGAAACATTCATTTGAAGTTAAAGACAAATCGGAGGGAAAAACACATAAGTTCTGGTCTTCAGATAATACATGTGAACTTGACAAACTGATTGTAATGTCTGTGTCTTGAATTCTTTATATCTGAGAGAAGAATTAAAATACATGTATGCTTCGGAGGGGAGCTCATATACTTCATCCATTTGGAAATTATTTTTCTCCTTTAGGAGACAGATGCTTTACCTTTTCCACGAAAAGTTGTAAATGTTTCAGAAACAATTAATGAAGCTTCCTGACATCCTCTTGGGTGAGGAAATATGATTGCTGTGGGAAAACTGAGGCAAAAATCTGTCATGTGAATATTTTATTTTAATAGTTAATGAACAGGGAAAAAAGAAACTATTACTGTAAAACACATGAGCAAGATTGTGGAAAACTTTGGCAGAGAAAGGTTCTGAGATAAATTCTGTCTTGATTAGCATCTCTTGAAGGTCAAAATGTCTACCCAGTGTATACAGCAGGATTTAAATTTGGCCCATGGTGTAAATATAATCAGGAGACTTACCTCTTAGTATACTTAATTTCAAAATGCACATACTGCATGAGACAGGCTTGTAGAGCAAAAGTAAATACTTTCAAAAGTGACTACAAGAAAAGATAAACTTCTTTTGGTTTCACATCAGCAGTAGTACTATTCCTTTTTACATGAAAACCACCATCCTCTTCAGTCAATGACGAAAGAACTTCAGCCAAAGGCACCACACCATCTCGAGGTGTTGGTGTTGTGTGCAATTAACATTTCCTATTTAAGGATTTGGAATTTGTGACGCAGAAATGTAGCAGGCCACACAGCAAATAAGGTGGCAGATGAGGGGAAAAAAAAACAGATGCTGTGACCTTTTCCTCTTTGTTTAAATCAGAAGATCCATAGTCTTTGGAAGCACGCACATGTCCTTATAGTTCAAGCTGATTTTTGTTCTTTTAGGCTCTGTGTAACCTCAGATGATCCAATTGTTTTGACTCTCTCATCCCAAGATACAAGTCATCAAATCAGTAATCCTAGGTAGACTCAATTCTTCAAGGACAAGCCTCCCTTATTTTTAAATCTCTAATAGATTTTAGACTGAACAAATACAAAGCAACATTTTGAACTGCAGTCGCTACATGTTATTGGCAGATTGTAATCATATGGATCTGTATGTGCCAGTATGTATTGAATAGGTAACTAATATCTGTGGCAATCACTTTCCTCATTAGACATTTAAACTTTTTTGTCAGTTCAGTATGTAACTACAGCTGTTAGTCAAGCATAATACAAATCAAGAAAAGAGTAAAAGCTGCAGCTCAGCAGAAATGAAAAATTTATGTTTAGAAAAGACGGAACCATCCAAAAGAATCAGATACATATCAACATTAAATGATTCTTTTAGATTTCTCTGTTTGGGGGAGAGGGTTTCCTTTTTTTAGGATAATCATCTCAAAAGTCAGCAATTACTTTATGTCCATGGAAGTCAGTGAGTAGTTTACCATGCACTTTAGAAGAAAAAGACCAGTACTATGTATTGTAAAAAACTCACCCCTAAATAAAGCCGAGTTCATTTGAGAAAAAAAAAGACAAACCAAACTAACCACAACAACCAACCAATAAAAAAACCCGACAACAACTGAATAACTGATGATACACCTTTGCTTTTGTGTTGCTGAGTCAGTTAAGGGAAGACAATGAGCAAAAATGGGCATTTTTTTTCATATTTGGGGGCAGAGTTGTTGTTTTCTAGCATGGTAGACTTATTTCAGAATTGCTTGGATTTTTGATTGTCTTACAGCCCAGGTCATCTGTGCACCCAGAGGATTTTCCTCTGTCCTGTTAAAATCCACAAAGTTGTTGAGAATACTAGGCAAGAACCCTCTTATCTTTCT
This sequence comes from Serilophus lunatus, assembly GCA_013399895.1. Lineage (NCBI taxonomy): Eukaryota > Metazoa > Chordata > Aves > Passeriformes > Eurylaimidae > Serilophus > Serilophus lunatus. The sequence goes on along the minus strand of VXBA01004611.1, from coordinate 180,077 downwards.
ACTTGCTTATGCCATTTGTAACTGGCAACAGAAATAGAAATAAAAGCTAAATTCTCTAAGCTTCTTCTGGGAGACAAAGGTTAATCAGGAGAGTGCTAGCCTTGTGAGGTCAGAAATCACAGACTAATTCCCCTGCAGTGTCAGAAGTTTTGAACTGCTTAGTTCCTCTCCCTGGATAAGGTTGACACTCCCCAGGGTAGTGCTCTCCAGTTCTCAGATTGTCTCGATTTTGTATATGCTTGAGCCCTGATTATGCAGTAGGATTAGTTAAGATAACAGAGTTATCCTGGTTTTACTGTATTTCTGTTGTTCAAAGGGTGTTAAATGGCCATAGTTTCCTCTGGCACTCAAAAAACGAATGGTCCCTTACTTTGTAGATGAGGGGAAATTAACTTACTGGGGCTGTTCATGGCAAATATGTCAACTGAACACTTTCATTATGGCCATATTGGAGTCTGGACTCCCTATTAGCTGTATCACAATCAGACTTCAGATGGAAGAGATCTGGCTACCAACTGGTCTTTACTCATAAGAAATAGACATTTGCATTCTTTGTATCCCTGAGCTGTAAATCAGGAGGGACAATGCTTATTTTGAATGCCATGCTTATTCTCAACATTATGTGTTTGGTGAAGAAGGCACTGAAAGAAAGCATTAAGGCTAGGATAACATCAAAGAAAAAACTTCAATTTTTATTCTCGCTTCCATGGTGGATTAATTAAAACAGAATGAAACACCATCAAACTTAAAAATAAAAGCAAATGTGCATATGTAGACTATGGAAGTTTATTTTGAAAATCAAAGCAAATTCTTCCCCCTCCCAAACCATAGTTCTAATGACCGAATGCTCTAACAACCTAATCTTCTACCTTGCTGTCTTTGATGTACCTTCTCAGATTCTCTGGCAGCCTATGTTTCCTTCAAGGTTTTTGATGTCCTTTTTGCTTGGTTTGCTTTCAGAGCTGCAACAAGTAACTCTGCCAGACTTAGTATCTGCTGACATTACATTGAGCTTGGAATAGGATGTAAAGAGATATCACTGTATTGCACCAACTCTCTCACTAGCTTAGAAATAAAAAGTTCAATCACTTCCCCTCTGAGAGCTTAACACGTGGAGGTGACTATAGGAAAATGGGAAGTAGGAGCTTTTCAGGAAGAGTCTAAGTAGACAACCTCAGTCTATGCCCTCCTTTGAATTAAAAGTTGCATGGTCAGTATCTTGTTATCAAAAATAAAAATTGTCTAATCTTTCCCCCCCACCCCGATGGCCTTGTGCTATATTTTACAATAATTGCACCCTGTATGGCAATATTCTGTCCAGCAAATCATTCTCATAGTCCACACAGGGCTGCCTCCTGCCTCAGGACACACCAAGACAGTCACAACAGTGAATCTCATTCAGCTGGACCTAGGAGATGCTTTTACTATTTGACAAAAAAATCCAGAGACTTCTCAAGTAGCAGTCAAAGTAAAATATATGCACATGAAAGAGGGTGTAAGAGTCAAATCCTAAGCGGATAATGTAGAAGGCAATTGTAAGAAATAGCTTACTTTCCACATGTTCAATGAGGAAGTTTAATTGTTTTCCCACCTTTATGAGACAAGGTGCCTCGTAATGCGTTTTCCCCAGGCATTAAATCACGAGGGGTTTCCTATTTGTTATATGGCAACAGAGGTTGGTGTTGAAGCAAGTGTTGTGCTACTAAATTCTTTATTCTTGGGCAAGTTAGTGTTTCTGTTTGGGTTTTGTAAGCTGTAAAGAGGTAAGGTTCCTACCATAAACTACTTGTGAGAATTGTTCATATGTTAGGGGACAAAGCACATCGATCTTAGTAATACATATGTCTGAACAAGCGCATTAGTATTTGGTATATTCTTAACACCTTTGTGCATTCTTTTTCTTTCTCAAAGACAATGTGCATGCATACAAATAAACCCACATTTCAACTTTTTTTTCGGTGTTATGACTGTGGGGACAAAGGAGAGACATCCAGTTGTACAAACCTACTAAATATGTCCGCCATTATTTGTGGCAAAATCAGTTTTTTGGACCCTAGTGATTAGAACAAGACACAGTTATTACTGAGGATATCAGCTGTAGGAAAGAAACACTGTCTCATCTTTATACCACATATCCCATTTTTTTGTCAGCTTACATTATAAATAAATAACAAAGCAATTTGACACATGCCCATTGATTAAAAATAAAAGTTGTCAGAGTGAGAGGAGAAAGACAAAAATATGAATTATTAATAACAATATTAAGCAATGCAAAAAAGATGCTTAACATGCAGGAAAGTCCCTGAAAAGTCACTTAGTGAAGGGGAAAGAAAGGACAGCCATGAAGACCTTCCCTCCACTACTACTTTGTCTTTTCTGTGCTACTTGGGCCCTTGAAGGTCAGGGTGACTATGTGAAAGAAGGATGATTCTGTTAATTTATGTAATCTTGTTTGCCTCATCTCTGGCATTTCTAACATGCACTGCCTGCAAACGTGGAAACATCATGTAAGGAATGGAGTCGATTTAAAGTGATCATATTGCATCATGATTGGGATTGGCTATTTTATATTACTGAGCAATCTTCCTGACAGTGGGGTTTGAGCCACTTGACAACACTGAACCAATTGACAACACTGATACATCAACTGGAGGAGCTGAGCTAATTTATTCTCTCTCTAAATTTTGTATATCATGCGTACCTGTGATTTAGTATGCAGATGCTAAAGTATGCAAAAATGCTAGTAGTATTTTGTGTTCTGTACTTTGTGATGCTCCAAATGATAAAACATAAACAGTACCCTAGTAGCTGGCATAATTATGCATTTCTTTTCCCACCTTCTGTCGCTTATTTTAGTTGCAACTATTTAAATGCTTTCATTTATCAAACCAGTTTGAATGGCTGTTGGGTATATTGACCATCCTGGCAATACTTAATTTTCCATCTGTGAAGACCAGATATATTTTTTTCACTGACAAGGAAAGGAGAAAAAAGTATGTGAGTGAAGGGAAAGAGGGACAATTGCACAGTTTTCACAAAAGCTGTAGGAAACCCCTTAGTGACAAGTTTGCTGAAGACTGCTTTTGCCCTAACTCAAGTACTGTGTGTGCTATCAAGACGGAGTAGCTAATCAGAAAGTTTTCCTGGTAGCATCAGAGGTACGATTGTGGTTAAAGCGATGGTGTCCCTAGAGGGGTATCCTATATTAGACTTCCTCATGGCCAGTCTGAGCATTGTATTATTTATAGCTAGGGAAATGACATCATCCTAAAAAAAACTCAACTGCAGGAGCAGTGAGGCTCCTAGCCTGTGCTTATGATGTTAATGTTTTGAATTAACAAGCTGTTAATGAATTCACAACATGATCTCCCAATTATTGTGCATTAATTCTGGAAAGCTTCTTTTTATGCATCTTTGGTTCAAGGAAGGGCTAAGCACTTGTAGCTTCTATAGATATCATGAAATTACAGAAATGCTGGGAGCCTCTGAAAACCAGGGTCAAAGGATCATCTTGCTGGGATTCACTTGCGTGGCGCAGGTACTTCCATCCTCATTCGGACTCCCTTTGCAGCCAGTTGGAGAGTATTAGGCACTTAGAGGTGTGATTTGGCTTGTTACAAAGAAAGGCATCTGAAATACTCGCTTATATAAGGAATCACTTCTGTTCATCGGTTATAAAGTCTGGATGAAAACTCTAAGCAGTTTAAAAGTTATCTGAGATTCTTCTATGGATGTTGCTGCAAGCTTAACCAGGATTAGAAAGTTGTCCTAGAAATGTTAGTCTTCACTTTTCTGTGTATAAAATGGGAGTGCTCTGCAGGTTTGCAGTTTATGTGATGATGGACTTTTCTTACTTGATATGTACTTTTAATAACATGGCTGCTTATTAGCTCCTAAATGGTTTGCATTTACATTTTATGAGCTCTTTTTAGTTTTACATACAGTATGAGTATAGATGAGCACTGAGTGGATATGTCTTAGCATGGGTACCTTACACTATAGCTAAATTTGGCTGTATATGAAATTACTGGTCTCTTTTAAATATTAATTGATGTAGCCTGACTCCCCTTAGTACTTCTAATCTGCTGCATCTGATCCCCATGGTTTTGATGAACATTAATTTATGCATTAAAAGACTGAATTTAAGTTAATTTCATTTGTTTGAAAAAGTTACACATACCAATAGTTGCTTAACAGAGCTCAAGTACAGACTAAACCAAATGAAAGGGAATGGCTTCTGGGGCAAGACTGAGTTGATAGAAAGCTGCCTTTTCTCACACATAACCACAACTATAAGCTAAAGTCAGATAAAAACATGTAAAGAGATCCTGGCGTGTTGTGCTACTCTCTGTTGGAACTTGAAAGCAATAATTTCTTGAATTGTTTTTGTCTTCTAGCACCATATGTAGCCTTATTCTAAAATCTTTTACAAATGTCTGCACAGAAATCTTTGGACAGTCAAATTTTTTTTTCCTTTGAAAAGGAGATTCTTAAGAAAGCAAGTAAGCTTTGAAATTCAGCAAGGAGAGTTAAGACAATATTTGATAAGGAATTTTAAAAATCTGGGAGAAAGCACTTTAATAATACCATTATAGTAGTTTTCATCAGTCTTACTACACCCATGTGCAGTATTTCAGCTCTGTAAACTGAAGCTTATTTATGTTAAATGATTTGCCCAATATCTTATCATGGGTAAGTGGCAGACCAGAAATGGAACCCAGGAGTCCTAATTTGATTTCTTGTTGAATTCAGAGACACTATACTGCCTCTGTAAGAAAAACACTCAAGAATTCAACAGTAGCACACTGCTTGAGGAGTCTCCCATTTCAATAAATGTGTGGTTATAGTATGTCTGTGCTGCACTGACCGAGGTCCCCAAGGTTGCTTTCAATCCAAACCCGTGTCTCCTTTGTGGGTATACATTGCACTACCAGATCTTTCAGTGCTCTAAACCAAAAGTCTTGTTCTTAATGGCCGTATTGGGGAAAATGCAGCCAACGAAATGTGCCACCACTGCCAGTGAAAAAAGCAAGTACGGGTAAAATAAAAAGAAACCGTAGAATCATAAGAATGTAGGCTGCAGTTTGAATGCTTCTACCAAATATTGGGCTTATTTCAGAGTAGTGAAGATGAGACAGCAGATGATATTATTTATCTTAAAATCCCTGTCTAATTGTATGTACGATGTCTGTGAGATCTTGAATAAATATGGATAAGTCTGTGTTTTTAAATTCATATTTTTAAATTTGACAATATATTGTGCAAGGTACCTGGTACCTTTCACAGCGTGTGAAAGAGGAAGGTAAGAACTAGGGCAAATAATACTTTCTTCCTGCAGCATCTGGGCAAATATTTGAAATCAGTGGGTTAAGTATGTTGGCTGGTATGAGAGACTAGTTATACTCTGGATCTAGCCTGGAAAATTCAATCTCATATGCTTTAAAGGAAAATTCAACAGTCAGGGGAAATGCTGTCCAACACAATTTGTCCAGTCTGGACTTTGTTTGTGAATTCCTGTCAGGATTGAGCTCAGTGTATTTATAAAATGCAAAAGTGATGTTCTTTCTTAGAATTCCACATTTTTGCATTTTCAGAGGAAATCTCGCATATGTTACAGCTGGCTTAATTTGCAGAGATAGAGTATGAATTTCCTCGGCCAAGACATGGAGGGCATAAAGTGAAAATTTGTGAGCAGAGTTTTCATTGATCTCTTATTTTATGTTTGGCCCGAAACAGAAGGAATTTGGCTTTTTTACACTTCTGCTGAGGATGAGAGTGTCTGAAAGCAATGAGGAGATGGAAAGGTACATGTGCACTGTCTGTATAACAGAGGTTCAAACACAGGTATTTATTGCTGTGTGAGATGCTGTAGGATGAACTACTTGGCCTTCAGCTGCTTTTCCCAAAAGACAGTTACCTCAGAAGTGGTAAGTTGTATCTGCTAGCCATGTCCAGATGTGCTTAAGCCGTACGGCTTTTCTGATGGCATTTGAAAGCTGTGTTTAAGCAAATGCCTTGAGCCCTAAACCCCAAACTTTACATACTTGAAACCACATCTAGAGTATGATTTACAGATGATAATCCTACCATAGAGTATTTTAGGAGAAATCCTTTTATAGCAGTTATTACAGGAAATTTCTGACTCTGTTAAAATGGTGTATAATATAAAGAAGTGGGGCAAGATCTCGACTAGTTGATTTCATTAATGCTGATTTGATTACTTCAGTGATCCTTTGGCAATTTAGATGAGCCCGTAGGCCAAGATTTTTACCTATAAACTCTAATTCTACTTGTACCATGTACTGGGGTTGCAATGAGCAGTTAAGAATCATTAGGGTATGGTTTAACTGTTCAAATACCTGACACAGTGTAAAAGGTCCCACTCAGCACAGTAGCTGAGTGTTGTGAATGTGACTCAAGTTCCCAGATTGGCATTACTGGAAGTTGAATTGTTTTATTGAACCTCAGTATTAATTGCAATATGTATCAAACAAAAATGAAAAACAATTTATGTCCGTATTACTGAAATCTGTGCAGGATATGAGAAGGAAATATTAAATATCTGCAGTTTGGTGAAATCTGAAGTACGAAGGAAAAAGATGTATTATCTGAAGTTACTCGAGGTGTATACCATATGTTTTAAACAGCTGGATTATAATTCTAGATAGTGTATACCATGTCTTAGTTTTATCTTAGTCTATGGGTATTATTTCTTTCAAGCTGGTAACATAAGGTTATATATCAACTAATCAAACATGATAATTATGGTCTACTGAGTCCTATTTTTGAAGACATAGACATAATTAAAAACAACACTGTGAAGTTTGAGCCTTATTCTTTCAGGAAAAGATATTTTTCTGCAGCTGTTTTCTACAAGAATAATGTCTTACACAAACTTTCTTCTCAGACCTTATTCCGGCAAAGCTCCCATTGACTTCAGGTTTTTTTACCTAAGTAGAAACCAATGAAAAGTTAGCAAAGTATATCAGGATTATGAGTTCTATTTAGAAGGACTTGAAAGAATTGATAAATTTGGTGGTGAAATCTGAGGAGCTTTTGAATATGGCCAATCCTGTTTGAACCTTTTCCAGAAACCTGTATTTTGTTGAGAATCAGCACTGAAGAATTTTCTTTCATGAAACTTCGCCCTAGAATAAAACATAGATAACAGCCATTAGCAAGGTCAGTTTATTTATTTATTTATTTAATTCTCCAATTTTTTAATCTTCCACAATGGGCAGTCTCATTTGTTGCCTTTAAACATAGCACAGGAGAGAGAGAACGTAAATCTGCCTAATGATCATGCAGTGGAATAAGATACTGGCAAACTTGGTGTTAATTTAGGAATTGCAAGCTGCGCATTTTCTTTTTTTTAATTTTTGATACTTCTGATTTTCATTTGCTCTACCTTGGTAAAGGCTGAGTTTTTGATCTCTGCTTAGTCTGACAGATTTATTTTGACTATGCTCAGTACTTGGTGAACTAGGGGAAGCCATTGTTACTCATCATTATTACTTGATTTGTCTTCTTTCTTAAAACTTGATACGGAAGGGTAGGAAGAGTGTGGACTACATTTCTAGCTATCGTCCAGGGTCATGGAGTGGACTCCAGGCAACTATTTCCAGTGCACAGGTAGTGGTAGAATTGATTGATTCATGATCACAAAATGCTTTGGTCTCCTAGCATAAAAAGCAGAATGGAAGTGCAAAGTATTATTGATGGAACGAATGCTTGACATATTTAACATACAATGTTAAATATCTTCTGGGGATGGGTACATTACAAAAGTATGAGTGACTCAATTGAAAGGAGTTATGGTTATGTCTTTAACTGAGAAAAACAGATCCTTAATCAGTCCATCACAGTTTCAGCCCTCACGAAAACTTCCTGCTTAAGTTTATGGGTCGATTTTGTTCATCTGACTAACATATGGTCTAGGAACTGGGTGCTGACAGCATCTTCTGAGTTTGGGGAACATATGCAGTCATTTTTGGTGTTGATAGCTGGGAATTTCTCTTCCTCTCTTAACTGGACTTATCCAAGCTTTCAGCTGTGATTTAATTTCAAAAAGCAACATCATGCAGCAAGACGTGTTTTGCCCTTTTCTAGGTGGTTGGTGGAAGAAATTTGTAGTTGTTTAGGAACTCTGTCAAACATAACTTTAATTCTGGTTATATTTACACTAGGAAAAATCTTGCTCTGGTTTATATTAATATGAAATTTACCACTGTGTTACCAAAGCCGGAGTTTGGCATGTAAGAGTCCATTCCTGTTTAGTAGGAAGCACTTGCCGGTTGACCACTTCATGAAATCATGGATATGTTATGCTATCCAGCTTTTCTCCATAGCAACTCAAAACTACAAGGCTCTTTTTGTGGAATTTCAGTGTTTATGCATGATGTGAAAACCAGAGAGATGTGCACACCTAGATTAATGTTTTATTTTGCTGGAAGTGGTTGCAGTTTTACTGAAAGTGTCATAATATCGGATGTTTTTCTTAAAGATTGTACTCTTGAAGTAAACAGATAATGTCAAATTCTTTGTTTTTTGTTTGTAAAATAAGTTTCTAGTCCTCGTGATTGGAGGGAAGATACTGAATTTATGATCAAAGCACAATACAAAGACCCAGAAAGGAAAAAAATATAAATATAAAGGTTGGTACTTATTTGATTGTTTAATAATATTTTCAAAACTTTAGAATTTTCAGAGGAAAAATGGGGAAAATTGAGAAAGGCAGGAGGGAAACAGCATGTGTTCAGGATCAGCAGTAGTTCATTTGCATTTTGTTTTCAATTTGGTCGGAGGAATAGTTTAGCCGTCTGAATACTACCTTTGAAATCCCTATGCAAGTTGAATCTACAGTATCAGCAGCAAGACTAGGAATAAAATTCACACCTTCACACTTCTACAAAGAACAAGTATAACAGTGAGATTTTATTATACGTTTTGCTAGCCATTTAGACAAAGATTACTGAAACTGTTCTGTCTGGTATTACTTATCTGTGTCTTTATTAGTTGACCAAGAAATGCGCTATTCATCATTCATCTGTGTGATGTTTCTGTGCCTCTGCCTGCTTGCTTGGCTAGATTTCTTATTCTCACTTGTGCTTGGGTAGTGAAAGTACATAACTAAAGCAAATTTCCAAGGTATTTCATGATATTCTGCTGGTTTAGTTCCTTAAATTAAGATTATAAGTGTTAATAAATGTTTTGCGCCTATTCAGACACTAGTCATTAGACTTGCTATGAGAATTCCTGGATGGAATTGCAAGTTCTTTATTGTATGGGAATCAGATTGCATGATACTAAGGGTTTTCTTTGAGAGCTGTGAAATAGCTTTCAAGACTTAAAATGAATGGTTATGAAGAATTTGGGGGTTTTCTCTGTAAATTTCATTTTAAAAATAACAATAACAATAAAACTGCAGATAAAATAGTTTGTTTGCCTAGGGAATTGTTTAGTTTGTTATTTGGATTGTAGTACTACCCAGTCCCCAAACAGAATTAGGGTCTGTTTCTAATAAGCATTAGAGTCAAAATTAAGAGATGGCCCCTGCTTTAGATCCTCATAATCTACATCAGAGATTCATATAAATGAGAGGAGACATTGCTATAGGCAAAATGTCAAAGGATATTCTGGAGATTATCCTATTGTAGAGATGGGCAAAGCAATTCTAAATCACATCTGAGTTGTGCAAAATATGGCAGGGCTATTCTGTGGATGAAAAAAACCAGTGTAAGTTGTGTCTTTTAAGGCTAAAGATTTTAAAAGACTATGTTGAAAACTGACTTCAAGAGAGAATACTTTTGATTTTCAGTTGAGTGTTTTGCACAAAAATTCTTTCAAATTTTAAGTAGAAGTATTTGTCTTTCAAAAATGTCATTCGGCTGCAAATAGGATTTTTATTAATGTTTTCACAAATGCCTTTCTTTTTTTAACAGCCTTTTTTGGGGAAAAGTTGGAAGCTAGTAACAGTGGCCTGTGGGTTATCAGTTTTTGAGACTCATGGCTTGAAAACTTGTTGAAAGGAACCTAAAAATGTATATGACTTTCTAAAGGCAAATGCCAAACTGCTTTCTGTGCACTTTTGGAAGCTGTTGGTATTCTTACTGGAATATTCTCCCTAGAGTCTAACCCAAACCAGCATCATCTTCAACAGATCTTAGGTAGAAAGTATCTTCAGAATTTGAAGCCAGTTCCTAATTCTGTTTTGTTGATGGGAGGTAGAAGTAGTATTTTTCTTTCTCTTACCTTGATTTTTCTATTTCTTAAACATAATGACTAGAAGAAGAAAATAAAAAGATATATTCATTGCTTTTCCCTGCCTTGCTTCCACTTGTAGAAAATCTCCTCTAGTGCATAGATCAGGGCAGGTGCCAGGAGCACTGCTTCTCCAGCCAGCAGTATAAGAAAACTGTCTCGCTGTACTGAGCAAGTTTTCCCAGTTCTGTGTTTATTAAAGTTGTGAGGAAAAGCAGGAGCATTAAAAGCTTGGAAACTTAAAAAAAAAAAAAAAAGCATCAGCTGACATTTTATGTTGGGGTTTTACACAATGCTGACACAAAACCCAAAATCTTTAGATGATTTTCATCCAGTAAATCTTAGGAACTCTTTGAAAAATTGAAACTTCATTTGCTAGACCACTCCAGAGCTGCTATAAAGCTATTGTTTTTTAAATTTGTATTGTTCAGTTTTCCAAGATGAGGTGGATTTTCTTGAACCCTGTAGGATAAAGGTAAAGCTACAGAGAAAATTGTGAATCTGTCCTATAGGTACAATGCAGATTAGAATGGATGCAGAGTTGTTGGCAGGTCTTAAATAGAAATCTTCATACTGCCATAGAATGCCAAAAGAAACTGTAATATTTAAATTAATCTGAATTTCCTCCAGGTAAAAATAAAATAATGGAAATTGTATGACTTGGCAAATACATCTTGACCTCATGCTATTTTTACAAGTCAGACAGATGTGCAGCCTCCAATAAGCTGGTACCCAGGACGAGCTATCAAATCAGAAATCTGTGGACTCCCTCTTCAAATCCCAGCACTAATCGCAGTGATAGAGAGCTACCTTTTGGTTAATCCTGTCCTGGACTTTAGACGAAAGATACTATAGTTTAATTACTGAGTGAAATCCACTTTGTCTGATCTGCCAGTCTGCTCTGTAATGTCATAATATAATCAGCTTCACCCCTGTCTGAAGCTCTAGGGCTGTGAAGTCCAAGGACTTGTTTGATTGGAAAAAATAAAACAATGTTTCAACAACCACCAGCCACAGTGCTGTAATTACCAAAATCTTGTTTGTGTCTGTCTGTCATTTTTACCATTGGTTTTTGATGGCACAAAGAGGCAAGGAGAGATCCTGGTGGATAGAACAGCAACCTGACAGGTGACAAATCAAGATGTGGGATGGTTTTCTTGTAGAAAATAATCAATGTAAAATATTCAGGCTAATTAAACTGGGTCTCTTTCTTACATATTTCCCATCGGCTTCAGTGACACATGCTGGTTCAAGCAAAGCCAGTCATTGGTACTGTCATTTCATAATTAAAACCTGTAACTGATCTGGGAGTATCTCCACCAGAGGTTCCACTGCAGGGATAGAGTCGTGTGAGTATGAGAAATCATATTTCTTCTCATGTGAGAGAGGCAACAGGACTGTCAGAGTGTGAGATATTTCCTCCCACCCCTTTTAACAGGTATTAGCCACAATTTGGAGGAAGTGTTTCTTCAGATAAAGAAAGAGACGATGGTTTATTGAAACACATAACTTAATGTGTCTTGCACAGGTGTGTGCCTAACATCCTGCAGCTGTGTGGGAGTTCATTGCATCAACTCCCACTGAAAGTGAAGGGACAATATAGGATGCTTCTTATCTCCTGGTGTCAGGCCTTCTTCCCCCCATCCTCCTTTATTAAGGGTGCAACTAAGCAGCAATTTATTTTCAATGTACTATGTAGAGTGTTACTCTGGAGAAGTCCATTACCTTTTCCAGACTCATTTCACATGGGCTGAATACTGGTGACTTCCTCTCACCTCTGACCTCAGCAGTACTGGATCATGAACAATAGGTGAGAAGATAACGAATTTTTTAATACATGTTTTGTTTGACTATTTTGCTGGCCATGGCAGGGAAGTTGTGGTAGAGGCATGGGAGAAAGAATAGCTGACAAAGCCCTCAAAATGGTTTGCTCTCAAGTTATTGCTAGACAGACATGCTAAGGAACAGAAAAAATAAACACAGTTTTAATCTAGCTGCCTCTTCTAGCGAAGGACAGTCCCAACCCCTGGTTGGGTGAGGTATGGTTGGATTTGCTGGCATCTTTTCAGTGCTTAGGTTTTCTTCCCCCAACCACCAAAAATCTTCATTTAACTCATCTACTTGCTTATCATTCCATTTTCTTTTCCAATGTCTTTTGGCCATTTACAGACAGTTGTTCCTTTTTCTACCTACATGGTATAGCCAGTCAGCCCATACCATCTGATTTGCAGTTTTGACTCTGTTCCATCCTTCTAGCATGGAAATCTTATACTGTTGTTCTTCTCTTAGCTCCTCTCCCCTAAAAGTACTTGGAATTTCTATTACTATCCATTTGTTTTTGTAGAATGAGCTGGTAGACTATCACGAATCACAACCACAGACTGAAAATAATCCCTGTGCTGCTTCCTCCTCAAAGGATGGGTTCGTTCAACACCTGTGGCTAAAGAGGCCAAGTACAGGGTAAGATGAATGCTCTCTAGGTGTCTTGGAGCTGTAGCCTGTGGGTAGATTTGTATGCACAGACCAGTTCTCTGTACTGCAAAATCAGAGCAATGTCTTGGGGCAGAGACGGAGGGTGAGGAAGAATATCAGACAGCAGTTGTTAGCAGTACATGTCTGTGCCTTAAACTTGCAATACATTTACTTTCTTCCTCTTCCTTTTGTACCCTGTAGCTGACAGCAGTGCCTAGCATTGCCTGTCAGCAGGGATGGCATGCAGAGTGTTTTGCAATTGAAATCTGGCTTTAAACCTAACTGGGTTTGTCACTACTGTTTCAACTTCTGAATGGTATTTAAACATTACAGTCTGCAGAATCAGTTCCAGCAGGATCTATCTGGAAGAGGCTGTCTAGAGAATCTCCTCTGAACTAGTTTTGACCAGCAGCAATGGCCCTAATGCTTTATTTGGACAGTACTTCTGCCCTCAGTCTAATCCTTTCCTTTAGAAACAAGAATGTCAGAAGGAAGACATGCACAGCTTCTTTTAAATCCCAAGAGCATTTTCAACATGAAGGATTCCATCTAGTTACATGGCTTTGCTAAGACCAGTCCTTTGCAATGATGGTCTTGCTTCCCAGGACAAAAATACTGGGGGAACCTGAGTAGTTGTATGGCCAGTTACTACAGAAATTATTTCTTTTTCCAAATTGAGGGCATGAGGTGTCACGTAAAAGCACCTGAAAACAAAAGAAGAATCCATATTGGCTGGAATAGATTGGGTTCATTTATAACAGGAAAAGGATACATGCAGGCGGAGTACAGGTTTAGTGTGGAAAAGCCTTGTTACAGTGTTCAGTGACGTGAACTTCCCATCTTTCTAAAGACCTTAGTTCATACTCAGGTGTCTGGTATGTTTACAAACATAAAGATGGGGCATTCTTAATGTAACAGCTTTCATACACTTAGATGTGGGAAGTTTTGTGTGCATGGTGCTGTATCGCAGCCCAGTTACAACTCTGGGGCTTTCTGCATAGATACAGCACTGGTTCTAAGGAAGCTTAAGACTACCACCACACTATTTGGACTGACATAGGAATCTGTTAGAAGACCCGACTCAAAACGTTCAGGGCTGAATAGATTATTTTAGCCTCTTACCTACACTTTATCACTCAGCAATATTTGTAGGTCCATTGTCTTAGAATAGATGCTGTGGCATCTTTTAAAAATTTTGCTGCTGATAGCCCTAGTACTGTGTTAATTAATGTTTCTTGCTGCGCACAATCAAAGCAGAAATTATCCATAGTTAGAGGACATTGCACAAATAGGAGGGGACTAGAGGAGAAGCAAGCAATGGTGTGATTTGAGGAGTGAAGAGGAAAAGTGGCAGACTCAAGTCCCATCCTTCATCACCCATGATGTTGTCATGTGCTGGTTGTTCAGTAGTAGCCCACATCCTGCTTGCTCACTCAGTTTTCTGCCAATGCTTATATTAGCCCCACAGTTTAGACTGAGCTCCACATGCACATGGCTCACTATGACATTTTTACAAGTAGTATGAGGTGTTACCAATGTACTTCTAGGTCCCACATGGCATAAAGCAAACTCTATTGGAAGGAGAGTGAGATTTGTATGTGCTGGGAGCAGGTCATTCAAATGCGTGAATCAAATCTATCAAATCATGAGGAAGAGATGAATCTCAAGTCTGCTCCTCAGATGTACAAATTACTGGGAAGTAACTAATTTTCTCATTGAAAATTTAGAACACCATTGAGTCCAACCTTTAGCCAAGCACTATCACAAGAACTAAGTGCCATGTCTAGTTGTTTCTTGAACATTTCTGGGGGATGGTGACTCCTCTGCTTCATTGGGCAGTCCATTCCAATGCTTAACCACTCTTTAAGTGAAGACATTATTCCAGATGTCCAACCTTAACCTCCCTTGGCACAGCTTGAGGCCATTTCCTCTTGTCCTGTCACTAGTTTTCTAGGAGAAGAGGCCAACCCCCACCTTGCTACCACCTCCTTTCAGGTAGCTGTAGAGAGTGTTAAGGTCTCCACTGAGCTTCCTTTGCTCCAGGAGAATTGCCTCATGGTGAGGCACTGCTGGCAAAGTGTAATTTCATCATATCATTCACTTTTCTCTTTAGCACAAAGGCTTTGTTTAAGAGAACTTTCTGGTCACTTCTGGTGACATAGATTGAAAAACCTCAGGGGATTATGTTCAAAGGCAGTTGACAAGTTGATTTTTAAATGAAGTTTGAGACCTCTTATTTCTGTCCCATGAAGAAAACAAAGTTCTTATCTGCCTGGCCACACTTAATCAAAATTACCCACTCCCTAGCAACATGCCTGATGGTGGTTCACTCCTGTTTTTGTCGAAGCAGGTCGCTTTGTGCACCAGAGAGAAGTGTTGTGCTGAGAAACCCAAGGAAGGAGGGGAGCCAAGTTTTCTGCTAAACATAACGAAGGTAGAGCATACCCCGGAACCACACAGGGTGGCTGCTCATTCATTTACTAACAAGTCCCTTGCTGATATGCTATGTCTATCAGTCAGGTCACCTTGGCATTCATCGGATGGCAGAGTGATGTTTTTATTGCTTGTGGGTATGCTTACCCCACTTTTTAAATGGAGGTTGAATTGACGCTCTCAAGATTCTGCAAGAGTTAGAGGAGAGTTAATATTTTTTGGTCTCCCATCCTGCCAATGCTGCTAGCACTGTTTTAAGGGCAGAAGGCAACTGCTAATCGTGATGTAACTTGAATGATTTCATTGCTTCACTCCTTTCACCCTCTTGGGACATTCATCAGCTCTTTCTGGTCACTGTTGACCTGGGATACCAGAAATCTGGCTTTCTTAAATAGCAACGTAGCCAACCTGGAGTTGATTTATCCACTCTGGTCCATTTCTGTAGATGTTTTTCTTATCCAGTTATATGCAGGATAATCTCATGCTTAGAATTGTGCGGAGACTTCTGATTTTGTTGTGTTTTATAATTGTTTTTTTTTCACACAGTTAAACTATATCATGTCAAGGGTGAGGAGAAACCTCATTTTAACATGTTGCTGCCAATCCCCTGAGCTACACGTTTTTCCCTAAGCCCACTCTTGTAAATCATAAAATACCCTTTTTGGAATGGTTATCAGTTATAGACTCTTTCTCCCCTTCAGCACAAAGAATAGTTGAGAAACCGGGAGGCAGCTTTCTTGACTGTCAGAGCCTCTATTGAATTCATCCACAGGTCTAAAGAGATCAAAATTGTTTGAATTGACCCTTTCTCTTGCCAGTCTGAACAGAAATCCCTTAAGCTTTTTGCTTTCTTGTCATGTATAGTGTCTCTTTGTCAGTTCACTTCCAAGGTCCCTGTTTTCATTTTCCGTAGGGATAGCATGAGCTCTAGCAGTATCTGTCTTTATAAAGCCTTCAGTGAGAAAACAAGAGGCTGAACAGCAGGAGGGTGTGGGGAGAAGGGTAGAATATACTGGGTGAGTACCTGACCCTTGAGTACCTTTTGCTGTCTCTGAGAACCACAACCTTATTGAGAATAACAGTTGTGGCTTCTGTGGCAAAGGATGACAACTAAAGCAACTTTGACCACTGCAATGACTATTCAGAATTGAGGCCGGGATTTTAAAGCAGACGCATTTGGAGCATAGATGTGGAAAGGAGGAGAAATGCAAGCGTTGCTTGTTGGGGGCCCTGCAGACAGAAAATTATTGTGTTTCTAACGCTATTGATTTTTTGCAGCAGCTGATATTTCAATCTGGGTGCAGCATGTCTGAGAGTCTACGCACACTGTCAAGAAGAAATATGATAGTGTCTTAAAAGATTAATAATATCGCTGGTCCTCAGGAGGCCTGTCTTAATTCACTGGCCTGTTCCTTGGCATGTACTGTAATTTATCTAGTCTGATTTGAATAGCAAATGGCAATCGGCTGCCATTAGGGAAATAGGCATCAGTCTTATTGATCCAGGATGGGCAGGATTTTATTTAAGGAGAGCTGCAAAATGTTATTAACTTCCGGATGAGAGGCTGGAGGTGAAAAATTTTTTGCAGTGTTCCAAAGGAGGCTGAATTACACTGAATTTGAAAGTCCTGAAATAGATAGTGGGAGGGGGGTGTTCAACTGCTACCACTTTGCTATCAAAGACACCCGTTATTTCCAGCAAAACTATTCCCTTTCCTGAGCTCTCTGTACATCTGTGTCAATGACTTACTCAGTTGTCTTTGGTTTAAGGAAGGGTACTAACATTTGGGGAGAAGAAAAAGTGACATTTGATCTTCCTATTGATTCCAATAAAGCTGGAATTGACTCATCTTTGTGATGCATGAATTGTAGGTTTTCCAGACCCTCTCACTATGCCTCACAAGAGCTATGCAATTTAACCTCATGGTGAATATGTAGTCCTTGCTGATACTGTGCTTTATGTATGTTTGGAACTGCCACCAGTGCTTCCTGAGGGGAACAGCTGATGTGGCTAGAAGGGACGTAATACTTCATTGGCTTTAAAGGTCCCATCCTGGATCCCTTTTCTTGTCAACAGTCACTGTGGAAAATAAAAACTGGTTTTGGATAGGATTAAGTGCTGCACATCCAGCTTTCTTTTTTTTTTTTTTTCAGTGGACAATGTTGTTAAATACCATGCTGAGCTATGGACGTGAGGAAATCTGATGCAGTTTCAATCTCTACTAACAGAAAAGAAATCTTATGGCAGTTTTGGGATTCTGAACACTAATGCCTTCTTACAAAAACTAAACATAAAGAAGTAAAAATCTACCAAATACCTTGGGAAATTTCCAGTCTCATGACATACCACTGTGGAATAACCTCCCCAGGGAAGAGATGGAAGCCCAGTTATCTGGCACTCTAAAGTTAGTCTAGAGAGAGCATCAGAAAATTAGTGTCAGGAAAACTCCAGCTCAGGTGGGAGGATGGACTAAATGATTAAATACCACAGGTCTTTCCAGCTTTAATCGTTGTAACTCTTTGATACATCAGACTCTCCCAGCAGGAATCACTAAAAAGAAAGATCCAGGAGTGCTGTCTATTAAAAGCTTAGAGATACTTCCGTTCCAGCAGGAGACACTGTAAGGAACAGTGGAGAGGAGTGAGTGTTGTACGTAGGGGAGTTCAAAGCTACCCTCCAGTCCCACTGTCACTAAGAAGCCTGTTCCTTAGAGAGCAGTGTGGGAATGGTGGCTCTGGGGAGCTCACAGACCGTCCTGCACCAGGCTCCCTGCAGGAGGCACTGGGAGGACTGGGCAGGGGCTGCTCTTTCAGGAGGTGGGAAGCCTGTAGAGGAGAAAGGGATGGGGAAGGGAGGTTGCTCATGGCTGGTCAGTGTTACCTTTTACCTTTGAGGAGCTACTTGAAGCTCCCAAGAGGATCTTACCAATATATTTTTCCAACAGTGTTCACAGTATGGAAAAGCTGGGGCGACATTTCAGAGAAGTAGCATTTCTTGTTACTTGCATTCATTTTCTTTTGCACCTAAAAAATGGGGACAGAAAATAAAGCTGTACAGGAAATGGCCATGCACAAAAGCAATAAAATAAATTGAAACTGACTTTGGGGCTTTTTTTGAGCAGTGGTAATTGCTATACATTGTGATGTTTGCATAAGAAATTAGTTAATGTGTAGGAGAATGACATGTGATACATTTTATTTGCCTGATGACTGTAGTCTCTGAGTGAATGACTTATTAAGGTTAATAAAAAAAAATTTGCTTTTGACTTGTAATAATTCGATTGTTAGAATTTAACATCCCCTTCTGCACAGTTGCCTAAAGGGGAGAAACTAAATTATACATACATTCTAATGACCGACTGGCTATGCTTTTATTTATTTCTTAATAGCAGTTTGAGAACAAACAATGTGTTCTAAATTGTTGGTCTGTCTGTCTTTCTGCCTGCCTGGGCAGGAACGTTATGGCTTTCTTAATTCTCCTGTGTGATTTATCATCCCCAATTCATTGTTTTGCATAACTCTGCTCAAAATGAAGAAATGTCATTATTTTGCAGTGAAAAAGTTGTCATTTGCATAATGCCTGCCATTAATTATTGTGAGACTAATGCAGTTGTTGATATTTTTAGGGCACAGTGGTACATCCTGCACCTTGTATAATGTCATTCTGAAAACACGGGTAGTTAATAGGTGCCACAACACTGCACAAATGCAAGAAAGGAGGAGGAGAAGAAGAGGAAGGGCACATAATGGAACAGGCTGTGATCTGTATTTAGATTTTTCTTTTCCTGAAATACATGGTGAGAGACGACTATAAAAAGAAGCAAAGGATAGGAAGCTGTGACACCCAAGAGAATGAAGGAATGAAGAATCAAAAGTGTTCCCTTCCACATATGCTAGTCAAGATGGACCTAAATAAAACTCACTCATGCTGATGTTTTCTAGAATTTGAGAGAAGTCCTGGCAGTAGTTAGTAACTGCTGTCCCATAACTGACATCTTTTACCCTCAGAGAAGTAATTTGTTATATGTTTTAGTAACTTACTTATTTTTTGCAACAGAGTGATTTTATGATTCTTTTTCAGACATGTAAAGGAAAAATCCCTGCATATGCATGGTAAATATTATTTCATAATGTTTTTTTGTGTCTGTGAAGGGGGAACATAACAAACAGGTCTGACCAGTTTATTAACTCTGGTTACTAAGGTATAGTTCTTGATCTCATCTTTGCATCCAAGGTTCACCATTATTTGAAAGGGTCACTTGATTCAAGCCACCAGTGGTTGTGGAAAAATGTCCTTGCCTGGCTAGGCTTGTACATTGTCAGAGAAAACATCGTTTTCATTTCATTTTTTCATCCTAAAGGTAGTGGATTTGGTCCACACATGATAGAAGTGGGGAGAGAGAAGAGCATTCTACTGTAATTCTAGAAATTCAAGAAATTAAGAACACGGGACAGGATTTTTTAGGCTGCCTTTTCCAAGGTCTTCCATTGTTCTCTGAGTAGTTAAGATGTTCTGTTCTCTGAATGACATGTTCAAAACTATAAACCATGATAGATGAATGAAACAAGTATTTGAGTTTCAGGCTGGCAGATGCTTTCTTTCTACATGTTTTGTGTGACTTCTATTGCAGCTGCAGGACAGCCTTCATGCAATAGCATTTATTCTACTCCTTTTCTTTTTCAGGCTTTAGTAAGAGAATGGTAGTGAGAAGTTTCTGAGCCTGTAGTTGTGGTTGTACGTTAATGGCAAGAAACTAGTTCAGAAGACCATAAAACATCAACAGATCCTAAGGCTTTTGGTGTCTTTACCAGAATAAGAAGCTCTACATCCCTTGGCCATTCTGTGTCCTTTCCCTGTTTGCTGATGTATCTTAAAATGCCAGAAGGAGAAAACGTGGCCATTTACTCTTCAGATCCTGAGATTCACTGCCTCCAGAGGGATGTTGTTTTGTCTCCTGTTTTCTGCCATTAGAATTAAAACAGCAACAAAGAAAATTAAACCACAAAAGTTCAAATAATGCTAAGAGTCTAACTGAAACCCACAAAGGGCAGGAAATTCATCTCCAAAGATTGCCAGTCTGTCCTCATCTCACCCTATTGTCACAGAGATCTGAAAGTTGTTCCTACAGTGTGTGATCTTGCAAACCACAAATGCTGCACTATGCAGGCACAATAGATGAACAGACACTGAGCTTTATTCTCAGTTTCTTGGATGTAGGTGTGAGACAGGCTCTTAAGGTAGTCGTACATGAGGCTATTTTTTAATGCATTTTTATGCACTTAGATCACCAGTGCTGTATATAAAGGATGTTTCATAAATTTGTGATTCATAGTTACAAACTACACTACAACTATTAATTGCAATCTTTAACTTTACAGAAATGATCCATGTGTCAGTTGTTGATTTCTTACATCCATACCACTGCCCCTGCTTGAGACTTTCTAGAAAAATATAATTTAAAGTATCTCATGTTGTCAAGACTTCTGGAGAATGCAAATCTGAAGGAGAAATTTCTGCAAAAAATGGTAACAACAGAATGTCATAACTTTGATCTTCATTTTGCTGGCGATCTGAGTACCTCCAAGGGCTCTGCAAATCTTGTAGTGATGAATCCTTTGGGACATTTTTCCCAGTTCACAGGATTAGACAGATAGTGTGGTAGGAATGAAGTCCCTGTCCATGGTATCCTGCGCCCATTGGGCAGGTTTATGCTACATATGAACTGCAGATCTGCTGGAAGAGCATGAATCCTCAGGCTGCTCCTTCTGTAAGATAAGCTCAGGAGTACTCAACACCCCTTATAACGAACGGATCTAAATTGTCTTCCTGTCTCTGATACAGACTCCCTGTGTGGCCACAAAAAAATCACATAATTTCTTTCATAATTTTCATCAATGAGGAATTAAAATTATTCCAGACATCTGAGGATACACTGTGAGGATTAATTCACCAAGATTGTTGAGATATTCAGATGCTATATTGATGAATACCGCAGAAAATCCAGAAACAAAAAAACATCTTATTTCATGCAAGACTTGGATGCCACTCAGCAAACAAGTCTTGGGGCCACACACTGAACAGAGAGGATAAAAAAGTGTATTTGAATTAGTCTCATTCTCTGGATGCTATCCATTATACAGAACACAAAGTATACAATCATAACATGGAAGATTGTATTGTAACACTACAGCTGCTGTGACAGACTTCATTCTTGTATATTCATACTTTGGTGTGCTTTGCTCTGTGACCTGAATGTTTTTACTGAATCTAGAAAGGCAGTTTTGAGTGTAACATGCCCAATTAGACTAAGTTCAGCTTCTGCAGAGATCACTCTGTAGCGTGAATGTTGACCACCCATTAGAACCAAAGGCAAGTATCCTCACTGCTAACTACACAAGGTTGTTGGTTTCTATCTCAGGAAGGAATATCACCTTTTGGAATCTTAGTCATTTAGGAAAACATGCTCTAGGTATATATCAGAAGTCTCCTGGAAGAATACCTTGTTTTCCGAACATTTCTCTTTCATTCTTAACTCTATGTCCTTAACATACACTTTAACTATGGTTGTACCTGGGGAAGGATATTAATCAAAAACATCCAATAAGTTGACAGTGGAGTAGTAAATCATCAGTTGCAGACATGATCCATGTGCTCCATAAATTCATTTTAAAGCAGGAATCTCTGTGATCTGTGTCTTAGCTATGTTGAAGCTTAGCTGCTGTCTGTTATACGTGTCAGATTGGTTCATTCTGCTCTTCACAGATGTGCAGATGAACCTTCCCATTCCTTAGTGTGGAATAGTGTTTTCTGCTTTTGCATCATTGTGTTTAATAGCCCTAATAGAAAGGGCTGTTAAAGCCTAAGCTTTATTTTTTGATTTTGTCTGATTGCTTTTTGAAACCATTTTTGCTTTTGGCATCGAAAGCATCCTGTGCCGGTGAATTCCACAATTTAATTACATACTGTGTGAAAACATACTCCCTTTTGTTTGCTTTAAACCTGGTGCTTGATAACTTCTTTAGATGCTTTCTAAAAATGTGTAATGAGAAATAGGGAGCAATTATGAACAGTTCACCTTGTCCTTGTTTGTTATGATTTTATAAAGCTCCTTTATATTTCTCTCAGTTGTTTATTTTCCAGGGCAAAGAACCCAACTCTTTTTAATATGTCCTTGCATAGAAGTTATTCCATGCTTTGAACATCTTTGTGCCCTTTTCTGCATCTTTCTCACTGCTTATATCCTTTTCTGTATTGAGAGTTGAAACATAGCATTCATTATGTGATCTACTATGGATTTTATTAGAAGGATATCATTAGGATTTTAGTTTTCTAGTTCTCTCTTAATAATTCCCAAGAGAGTTTTTTAAGACTTTTTTTCCTCCTTTATGGTCAGCACTGAGTATTGAACTGGTACTGTCATAGGTATATCCACAAGGATTCCGTGCTGCCTTTCCTCTGTAGTAATAGCTAAATTAAATCCTATTTTATTGTATGCATATTTAGTCTCCTTTTATGTCATGATAACTTCCTTTTAGAAAGTTATTTTACTGAGAGTTTTCATCATTTTTACTTTCTAGGAACTAGTACTACTTGAATATCTCACACATACGCCCATTAACTCATTCAGACAACTCTTGATTTGTGAATCAAAATTTCCCTCTGCAAAAATTCATGTTGTATCTTCCCTCTTTTGTCTACTCAAGTGTCTGTTATTATTTATAGCAATTTTACCAGTTTCTGTGGCATAGACTATAGACCAAGTGATCTATATGGATCTTCCCAAAGACCTTTTTTACTATTGCAAATAAATCACTTTCCATTCTTATGTTGTGCAAGAGTTACTAGTTAAGCTCTTTCATGACTGAATTTCTTTGTAAGTTTCCTTTATAAGTGCTAGAGGGGAACCATTTAGTCTTTCCATTATACATTTTCTTGGACTTGACCTTCCAGATAAGGGATTTCACTTGCAAACCTTTTTAAACTACTCCATAGTGAACAAAAATACAAAGAAATAATTTGAGTTTTTTGTTCTTTGAACACTTCTTTTACCCCTCATCTGTTGGCAGAAGCAAATTAAGTGTACGGTGCTTAGCAAAGTTATTTATGGCTTTAAAAAGTTGTTCCTCAACATTTTCATGGTCCTGCCTTATTGGACATTTATTTTCTTCAAAGAGAACCAACAAAATATACACTTTTTTTCTCCTTTCTGCATTTCAATATGACTTTCTCTTTTTGGATGGTGTTTTTTTTACTTCTAGTAAATCCCTTCACTTGGCTCTCTTGAAAAGTCCTATCATTTTCTTCTTTCACATGTGGCTATACATTTGTTTTGTGAGTTCTGAGTAGAAGCAAATTACTGCAGGACATCTTTAAAGGTTCTTACATCTAAAGGAACCACAGGTGTTTCTACCAGAGATTTTTGCCCTCTTGCAGAGGATTTTCATCTTAAGTGGCAACTGAATTATGAAAGTGTACAACCTGGCATATTCAGGTAAATCAGAACTGTTTAGGAATTTCGTTTGTACCTCAGGCTGTAATTTACTGTTTCTGCCAAACTACTGAGATGTTCCTCAAAATGACTGAGGTAGACAACCGGGGGTCAGGATTATTACAGCTATTCTAAGGTAAGGTTTTATTGTTACTTGTAAGACATGAATCTCTAATAAAATATCTTTTAACCGTAGCATCTTAAAACATTGTACCCTTAGTTGCTTCTTTTTAGTTTCCTTTTTTTGCTGTTCTTTATTTTAAATAGGATTTTCTTTCTGAAAATGTATATTGCTGTAGTGGATTTTGTTGTTATTTTTTCAGTCCTATAGAGAACTGAATTTGGGTGTGTTATGTTCATTATTACAATGTGTGTTATGTTCATTATTACGAAGTGATTCTTTAATACACACATATTAAAATCAGTTTAGTGATCTTAGCACTAAAGCAAAGCTACTCCTTCTTTCGTATATTTTCTGCCTCTGAAATCTTCCGCTTTGCTTTTCATAGTCACTCTCAGCATTTCAGTGGGATGGTATGCAGAGTATGGTTCTAACACCATTCTCTTAGTCCTGGGTTTAAAACCCATGGAGATTTTTGGTACCTTTTAGTTTTCACTTATTCCTTTGATTTATATATGTTTTGGTTCATAGCAACAGTTCTTCACCTGTGCATTCTGCTCTGATTATTATAAAGTGCACACTAGTATTGCAGCATACAGCATCTTCTCCAGCTGCTGAAGTTGTGTCTTATACAGGTTGTTTAGTTTTTGGTTGTTTGTTGGGGTTTTTTAATAGATTTTGCACTCCTCGTAGTCCTTGGGTTTTGTGTTGATGTGCTTACGCGTTTGTCCTGGCTGTCTAGATATTCTGCTCGGTGACAACAGACTTGCTTTGACTGTTGAGGCAGTTCTTTACTGTGTTTGGTACTTGAATTTTATTGACCCATGTTGTTTTAATATCGAGTTCTCATAGTTTAATCCATAGATGGTGCATCATCCTGGCCTGTGTACAGTTCTCTAACTCTATCCTTAAAATCTCTCAGATAGTATTTCTAAGTTTGCTCCATTTTTCTCTAATTGGAGCCATTTCTTATTTATAGGATCCCTCTCATCTAAAGGACTCTTTAGCTGAACTTCTCTTCCCTTAAATAAAGATCAGCCTCAAAAAGGAGCAAATTTTAATGTAATATCTGACTTGCTAGCATCCTATTCAAACAGTGTCATTCACTCACACTAATATACTGCTGGGATTAGAAATTTGTCAGATTGAACTCATGAAATAGTTTTCTTTTGTGTTACGTATTGGCTGACACACTTTCCTGTCTTTTGGCTTGTCAAGAGTACTGCCTCCTAACAATCTTGGGGATGCCTCTACCCTGGAGGACCTACAAGACCTGGAAGCCCTCCCAGTGATACATTGTAAAAAATACTTTAAATGGTTTCCAGACTACATCAGAATCTCAATTACCTGAAGAGCATGAGAAGAACACCAAATAGAGCTTGATAATCACATTTACCAGTAACCAAAATGCCCTGCATGCCCATGGATCTGTGGAAATAATTAGTAATAGAAGCAATTTACCATTTAATTAATAAATGACAAGGGGCAAAACCTTGTCTAGGTTCACTGAATTTGGATAATTGAGGCTCGGCTGTATTTTAAGATCTGAAATATTAACCATTATTCTGTGTGCTTGAGATAATAATCGTTTAAAAAATGTTCACATAACAGGACCTAAGACTAGTTGTATTATTTCTATAAAGGAAGAATTTCATAATGGCCTACATGCAAAGATTTGCTCTGCAAGAAAAGATCAGTTTTTTTCTTAAAGTACCTGGATTCTGTGTTTTAAATATATAGGTCAGCTTTATACATGCTATATATGTCAGCTTTGAATCTGTAACTACATTCAGGAGCCAGTGAGGAATTTCAGAGGGCAATGAACAACCTCTCACTGAGATGAGTAAGAACCGGTGCAGAAGAACATCTTCAGACTAGTTCTTATTTCAGCTGTCTACAAAGGAACTTAAGATTGATGGTGATAACTTAAATTTTATAATGAAATAAGAAGGACATTAGAATTGGTGCCTACCATGAATAGCCATTCAGAATATGCTGTGGGAAGTGGAATGTAGGAAGATGGAATTGAAGACAGATGTTCTTGGCTTATATTCCAGTGGGTTTAATTGCTATGAAACATTGGTTTTCTGCCTCTTCAGGTCTTTGGGAAAAGAGTTCCAGGCTTCTGCCTTCCTGTGTGCCATGCCATCTTACACATTTAATAGCCCCTACCTCTGTGGTATTGGAGTAATATGGCTGAAGAACAAGGACTAAGCCCCTAAAAAACAATATCCTCAGCATCGCTTCTAAACTGTCAAAACTCAAGGTCATTCTCTTTTTTAATGTTTCTCCACTCGTGTTGTTTGCTGGATTCTTATCTTTTTGTCTCTCAAACTTCCTCCATTCTGCCATGGTCCTAAAGAATACTGCAGGAGAAATTTGATGTGGTTTGAAATGGGACTCTGCATTTAAGTCTGAAAGTAGGGAGAACGGGATGAATCTAATTTTCAGATGGGCTATCCACTTCTAGAAACCTGCTACTGGAAACAATGTATTCTTGCGCCCAAGAGACTGACTGTAAATCAGTTTGGTTTGTACTGTCCTTTTCAAATATACAACAATCATTAGAGAATAGGCAGTCCTTGCAGAAGTGTAATTCCAGCCCCACACAGATGTTTCAGTCATAAGAAATTGGATGGATGAATAATAAAACCGTGCTATGAAGTTCTAGGTGTCAGAGGGTCCTGCCTGCTGCTTTTGAAGAAGGGAATAAAAGTGAAATTGGCCATTTCAGTCAAGTTGTTGCTGTGCTCACATCAGAAGTACCACAGCATTTGGTGTGTACGGTTTTTTCTGCTCAAGGGATCCATTACCAGAAAAGTGGGCACATTGCATCAGAATTGACGAGCTGGCACCATTCATGGTGATAGGGGAAGCTTGGTTATGCAGTGAGCCACATCCTGCTCTCCTGACTCTGTGAGTAGCTGTTAAAGTCAATAGTAATTACATCCATTAAAATCAGTGGAACTACTTGCATCAATAAGATAAGTAGGATTTGGCCCAAAGGTTGGTTGATATCAATGTTTTTAATCTCTCATTTTCATAAATGCTAAGTTCATTCAAGCAATATAAAGTGAAGTGAATAAAGAACATTCTGTGCTTTGAATAGTTTGGCATCGTATGCGGACAGGGCATGTGATTAATACCATACTGTTGGCTTTGTTCTTTGCTTTTCAGTCGTGGCTGGCAATGTCCTTTTCATAATTGCTGGTATCCCCCTGAGCCTATATAATCACTCTTTCCAGCTTTTCTATGATGCCCTCAGATTTTTCCTGTGCTCAGTGTAATATGTGCCTGTATTCACTTACCCTCCCATCAGAACTGTAATTTGTTTCTGATGTGCTACCCTGACAAGGCCAGAGCTGATGTAGAGCAATGTGTTCACCTGACAATGTTTCCCACACCAATATGTTATCTGTATTTTCTTAAGCATAACCAGCACGCTGCTTTGTATTTGTGCTTCTGGGAAAACCTGGGGAAGCATGCTGGTTCCATCAGTGGTGTTAGACAGGAAGCTGGGCTTGAATTTCAGATATTATAGTTCACTTGGCTGCCTAAAATAATAGAATTGGAGGGATAAGTAATAAAAAATAGACAATCTCGTTCTCTTCATAGAACTACAAACAGAGACTACTTCTTAGAGCATGATAATCTTGATACCTTCTACTGAAAACAGTCAATGTATATTACTTTTAAAGCACAGCTATAATTTCTGCAGAAATGTGAATGAAGAATGTCATTGCTAAAGTTAAACACTAGTGCCATTGTGGGTAAAATTGCAAATTCAGCAATTCTAGACTAATTTTTTATGTTTTTCAATAAATAATACATAGTATGTTTATTTCCCTCCAGCAAACTTCCAGACAATATGCAACTTCTTGGATGAGCTTTGTTGTCACAAGGAAATGTCTTTTTTAAAAAAGACAGTAAGGACTGATGGTGATCTGATATTTAGCATGTGTTAATGAAGTAAAAGCTTTACCCCAATCAGCAAAGTTTCTGCTCTGCCTTCTCAGAAGAGAATTCCATTTTGGTATGATCTCACTGATGTGACATTCAGGACAAGATTCTGTTTTCAATAAATTGTGTGGTCATTTGACTAATATGAAAGGATTTTTACTGATTTAACAACAGAATGCATAAATTATGACTACACAGGGGTAAAAAGAGAAATACTTGTCAATATTACGTTTGTTACGTAGATAACACTTGCATGTGTTCATAATAGTAATCCATTCCCTGTTTAAGTTCCTTAAGGATATTCACAAATTCCCCCTACATTCCCTGGTCTTCCTTAGGGTGGAATTTCTTTCAAGGTTTTGAAAATCCATAGACCTGTGTTTCCCTGTTGATGCTGTGGGAGTTGGTGGTCGATATAGCTCTATGGGTAAAATTTACTCACTTTTCCTGGATGTTTGAGATATCTACAGGTACTATGCAGGAGGGAGAGATAAGATTCTGATCACCAGCCGAGGGATGAGAAGGATTAATCCTTGTGAAAGCAGAAGACTATTGCTCAAGTCTGTGCACAATGAAGTATTATGTGTGTTTACAGCTAATGTAAATAGTCTCCTTGCAAGTTTCTTCTTGCATTGTTTATCCAGCTACCTATGTATTGATGACACACTTTATAAACAATTCATAGAAGTTTATATATGATTTATCAGCATTCTAAGAACATTTTTGAGATGGATAATAACTACTACACATTTTGTTTAGCACATCAGATATCTATCTATAGGTTATTATAAAGATCAATTGGGTTGTTCCACTCAGCCCTTTATAACAGCTAATAAACCTTATATGAAGCCTTTATTAATAATTTTCTAAACCTTCAGAACTAGCCTTAAAAGTATATCCTACTGCCTATTGAAGAAATGTGTGTGTTCTGAGTTGAGAGTAAAAGATGGACAGTACAAATGCAAATTCTTCCTAAAACAGAATTGGACAACAATGATAAAACTATTTTTAAATTACAGTGCTGTCTAAGCATTTGTTTCAATCACTTGTTGTAGAGCATTATCACATCTCTTAGCAATCACATCTGAAAAAAAAAATTAAATTGTGAAATCACAAGAAGGTAAATTAATTTTAATCCTGAGTAGCTGAAAATTCAGTAGCCCTGTGCTCTAGTAAAAGCTGGCAAAGATTGATATGTGTCAGAACATTCTCTTTTATAATTAGACGGTAGAACAGCCAACGGACTGTGACTCTGTTATGTATTTACCACTTATTGCTTTTCTCCATATTTCTGAGACAATGAGAGGACTGGAAGTCTTGAGTAAGAGAGGAAACTGGCCTTTACTAAATTTCTCTTCATCTCTTTGTCATGTTTGACTGGTTTTAATTCTTATGAATATAGGTACCTCTATATACATCCAGTTAGGGCTTTCCAGATACAGGTTTTCTAGTTGTGATTGTTGGTATTTTCCTGTGTTGTTCTGGTTTTGAAACTTCAGTTGAATGATTACTACTTCATCTCCTTCTGTGCTGCAGTGGCTGTGTCTCTTTCTTGTTCTTATTTGTACCAAATAAAGAAATAATGGAAAGACTTTTAGGAATTATAGTCCTCTTTCATGTCTGTAAATAATGATATTTTTTGGAAATTGAATTTAGGGTAGCTAAGAGCTTACATATTAATATTAATGATATAATCTAGTTGGGTCAGTTCTGTTCATTCATATGTTGGACTTTCAGAAGTATCTAATAGCCTAGAAAAATGCATCTGGTTGAATGCGTACAGACAATCATTCCTTCTTTCTTGGACATACTTGCATCAGATAGTTCAAAGAGTCTTCAGGCTGAAGATTTGATTTCTAAAGCAAGATGTGATACAGAGATAGTGATGTCTGATGGTGTATAGAGTATTGTGACCTGTGTCTCTATAACTGTCCAGAAGCTAACACAAACAAAATACATGACAAAGATATGCCTTTGGCTGCTACTGAAGGTATTATAAAAGCACACTGATATTTTTACCATCTGTTCTGTTCACCTATACAGCTTGGAGTCAAGCTTCGTATTTTTGAGCAGAACCAAGTCAAATAAAGCCATGCACAGGAAGATACTTTAATATGTTTTTCACAGAACCATTGATGTCTAGTCTAATCCTCCAGTGCAAAGCAGCTTTATTTAGAGGAAGTTGCTCAGTCCTATGTTGAGTTAATTTTTCAGTATGTCCAAAGATGGCGATTCCAGTCTCTCTGAGTAACACTTCCAGTGTTTGAGTTACCTCAAAACCATTTTTTCTCCTTCACATTTAAATGGAATTTCCTATATTTCCAGTTGTGCCCGTTCTCTGTTGTCCTTCCATAGGAAAACATGGTCTTGTTTACTTTCTCTCATCAGGTATTTGATGAAGCTCCCTTGGAGACTTTTAAGGTAACTGCCTGAGATAATTGTGTGCAAAAAATTTACTCAATAACTTTTCAGTGCTTACGGCAGGGAGTAGGATACTTTTCTTCAGTTGTGTAAGAAGACAAATTACTTGCAACAGTTCTGTAGGAAAGTTGGGGTGATCAGTTTAAGTTAATAACAATAGGACTAAGATAGTGCATACCTTAGGTTTTTGTCAGTATTTTATTTGTTAAGGTAATTCATTGCTTTGGTCAAGATGATCTACAGAGTTAAACATTTTTTTCTTTTAATTTTCCTATTTTTCTCAAGAATGTGTTTCTGATGGCTTCTAAGGAGGGATAAGGCTATTTTCTGTGTTCAGAGAATCACAGGGTATATAGGAGTTATAAAGAACTAGGAGCTTCTGAAAAGATATATCAAACTCAGTGCTAAAGCCCTGGAACACTTCCATTTGTGAAGTCTCTTCATAATGTTTTAAAATTCATCTGTTGAGATCACAGTTTCAAGAATGTACTTTCTTCTCTACATCTTCCATATTACTTGGAGGTGCTTGAAAAAGAAAGCAAAATTGCATTGTGCTAAGCTAGGCATTCCTGAAGCATTCATGTGCAGCTCTGTTGTTCTATCACTGACTTTTCTAAGCCACACTTTTAGTCTTTTGTTGAGGTTATGGGTAAAAAAATAGTGGAGATAGTGTTCAGAAATCTCATTGTCAACCTTAATTCCAAATTTCAAGTGTTGTTGGCCACATGAAATCTTCTGCATAAAGAGAGGATGGTGGTGCCAAGTTGTACATATATGGCTTAAGACTTCATTAGGAAGCAGCTTTGATCAGTGGTTGCTGATGAGGTTTCAGCCTGTTCTATGCAGAGCTGCTAAACAGACTTGGTTGGTTTACAGTGTTCATGTCATTCTTTGAATTTGTCCCACTGAACACCAAGGAAAGAATTCTCTTTTATAATTTCTTATTACTGTTTTTCTGGTGATAAAGTGGACAAATATTTTCTTTTAATATTTAAATGCTTATTGTTGGTCTCTAAAATTCTGATTCTCTACATTAGTGTGTGACCTACATAGTTTATTTGTTATTAAGTCTGATGTATTTGGGACAGTTTCAGCTTTGTTGAAATTAATCAGGAGTTGTGACCATTGGAATGCTCATTCTGAGCATTTTGTCTTAGGAGGTCTCAGACATCTACTAAGGCCTAGTATGACCATAGATTTTAGATTAATATAATTGCTGTATTTGAAAGGATTGATGTTTTTTCTGAAATAATTATACTAGATGAACTTCATGCATGGATATAGTTATACTAGTGTAAGATTGCAGTTGCATCAGCATAAAATGGCATGAGTCTTTTTTTTTTGAGGGAAGGATAGGTCTTAATTTTTTATATTGTAATTTCTGGGGAAGTAAAGGTTTACTTTAACTAATTTCAATTTTAACATGCCATTAAATCTGCTCCAAGTAATAATATAGCATGTTTAAGGTCCTAGATATCAGTTAGCAAATCTAATAAAAGGATTCCTGAGGAGGGATAGATGTATGTAAGATCTTAAGACCCTTCAAGCAATGTAAGATGTATTAGATGTTTCTCCCAGCCTATAATTTTTCAGTGCAATGTGTACAGAGACAAGGGTATGTTTCTTAACTCCGGTAGTATTCACTCTCTTTGTCATAAGAAAGGAGAGAGTTTGCATTAAACAGATTCCTTTTATGTTCTACCTACAAAATTTCAAAGAATGCTGAACAAATGAGGTAGGAGTTCGTACATTTGTGCATCAAAGAAATGCTTGAATAGTTTCTTATATGTATAAAGGTACATTGTAGGGCACCCTCAAAGAGAAGCTATATTCTGTAACCAACCTGCCACCACCTGAATAATTAAATAATGTTTTTCAATTTATAAATGCTCTTAAACACACTAAAACTATAAAACCCCCTGCTGAGAAAAAAATTAATAGACTTGTTGCTAAATGGTCACCACTAAAGATAAAATAAATGTAGAGTCATTACAGTAATCACAGACTGTCATTTTTAACAATATGTTAGTATTTTCATAACGGATCATCCCAGATTGATGGTGTTTAGAAATTAACCAAAAATCCTTTCTCTGTCCTCTTTCAAATTGCTATTTTATTTGTAGATGGCAAAACTTTTCAAGTAGAGTGGATCCCCTGTTACTATATAAGTTGAGCTGAGCAGTTAAAAAAATAGTGTGCTAAGAGGAAGAAATTATATTTTTTAAAATTTTAAAAGGGTTATGTCATCGGTCAGGGGTAAGAGATAACTTTCACAGCAAGGAAAGCATGAACAGAGTTTTGTTCAGTAGCTGCAGTTTAGTATAATGATTGAGAAATAGGAATATTAACACCAAAAAGAAATTAAATGAAGATACATAGGAAATCTATCTATTCAAATAGTATATATATTTAAATATCATCTTGTCTGTAGACTTTCTAAAAACCCTTTCAAATGGACCATCTAATACCAGATAAGCATAAAATTACTACAAGAGTAGTTCTTCAGTATGATCAAGTCAGTGAAAGAATTATTCAGAAGTCTTTGATTTAGGAAGAAGTATTCATGGTTTAGTTATCCAACATGATCTTGACATAAAAAGCTGTCTTAAGGTGGATTTGGGGTTTGGGGTTTTTTTAACCTAATTTTGAGTTACAGAAATTTGTGGTTTTTTAGTACATCCTAATAATTTGTTTATCCATTAGGTGTTACTGGTTAATATACTTATTACTCCGATTTTTCTTATACTTGAACATAGTTTTTTACTCCTGTAAAATGCCAAGATGTGTTGTTTAGGCCTATTTGAAGCTTTGTAGGATTTTGGAAATACTATGGGTAAAGCTCTCTTAACTGCCCTTGATACCCAGTCAGTTCTTTGTGGTTTTTGGCATAGGTATTCCTGCTCCTTTCAGATGAGTCCAGAGGTCATGTGTGAAATTAGCAGTTATTTTCACTGCCTTATGAACAACTGGAAAGCCAAAACATAGCTTATGCAATAAGGGGGACATAAATAAATCACCAGTGACTTTGTTGCCTGGCTTTGCCCTTACCTTGTGAAAACTCCTCCTCCAACACCTCTTTGCGATGGTAGGATGTGAACAACTCAAGTACTGAACTATGATCATCCAGCAGAGACATGCCATCATCTGTTTAAACTGGCCAGAGGGAGGCTTTGTCACATTATGGCATCAAGGAGGCCTTTAGAGTCACATTACTTCAGTTCCACCATCTCCTCTGGCAGTTCTGATGGACTTCAGAAACCTGAACAACAACTTGAAGAGCAAAGGTTGAGCAAGACCTAGCTTCAATCTAAATAATGGGGCAGAATACCTCTACCTCTCTCTGGCAATACAAGGAAGTAACTGGCATGCTGCTTTCTTTTCATATGTAGGTGAATATCCTCAGTTATGCTCTGGTAATTTGGAAAAATGTTGTTTAATTTTAAGGCCTAGGGAATGTTTGGGCTTAAAATTGCCAGACTGACCTGAATCTGGGGTCGTACCTTCTTCCTTCCCTCTAGGGGATGGTCTCCTGAACTGGCACGGGGTGGCCCAACTCTTGCCTTTTTAATGACTAGCCTGAGGGAAACTGTTAGTGGTACCAATAGGGAATCCATCTACTGACAGAACAGCAGTGATTTCGCAACTGTGCCAAGCACACTTAAACAGAAAAAACTCCAAGCAAAATAACAGCATAAATTGCTACTGCTTGCAAAGCTACAACAGCGGAGTAATGTAAAGGAAACTAATTGTATACAATCCTCTTGACTGGGCAGCCCCGCGGAATAATAAACCTTCCTAAAGCCAGCAAGGCATATGCATGCAATAGCTTATGATTTTCTCTGTGCATGTGTCTTAGTTTATATTGTGTATACTGCATATGTTTATATTTATGCAAATCTTGCTGTTGAACAGAAGCCTACTGTAAGTACACATATTCTGGGGTATGCCCGTATGTGTGTTTATATGTGTCTGTGTATTTGTGTGCATGCACGTGTGTGTATTATATATGTCTGTGTGTACGAGAAACAGATGCATCGTAGGCAGATAAAGCAGATAAATATAGATTCAGATAGAAGCATAAGCCTATAAATATAGATAATATATAGAGTGAAAGCAAGCAGATCAGCAGAGTCTCGCTATTACTTGCGCTTCTGTGTAATAAAAGAGTCGTTGACACTGAAATGACTGAGGGGATGACACTGCTGGCTCTCAGCAAACAAAGTAAAAAGGTAAGAAAACTTCTTTCCAATATGAGCAGCAAATATGACAGAAGATTTACTATCTAAAATAATTTGCTAAATACAAGTCGTTGAGTAGTTTCTTCTGAAGTCAGAGGATAGAAGCAAACCATAACATTTGTAATTTTACCTTAAAATAAGTAAATAAAAAATCTCAACCTACAGGCTGAAAAAGTGCAACATCTAATTTATATTTTACAATAAACCTCTTGCACTGTGTTTGTCAACTTTCTGCTTCTGCTGTACAACAGATCTTCTTTGCATCAGGTCCTCCAGTCTCTCCAGATGAACTTGGGTGGCAAAGTATAGGAGAAAAAATTCACTTCATGAAAAAATTAACTTTCAGAAATAATGGTGTGTGTGCATATGTGTGTCTTAGCCTTCTGTTTGCAAATCTCTGATGTCTGTTTTAATACTGACCTTTCTGTTGTCGCAACATAGCTTTGGCTAATCTGTAGCTATAATATAGTTAAAGTCAAAAAGGTCTTAACCCTTAATAGATAAAAAGAAATCTTTACAGCTATTCAGAGGGGCCTGGAAAGTCAGTTTTTTCCTGTTCTGTAGCATTTTGCTGAGGATGTTCAGATAGATCAAGGGTTATTAGAAAATGCCTAGAAATTGTCAATGCTCTGGTTTTTGGGTTTTGTTTGGTTTGGTTGGTTTTTTTATAATACAAGTAGTGTTGAGGTCTTTACAGCAAGAGGGTAGCAGCAGAGAGTTTGGTTCTCTATCCAGGTTGACCACTTGCTTAGAATGAGATCTTGCACAAATTTTTTAAAATCTGTGTACTTATTTTCCTGTTTGTGAGTAGAATTGATAGTAATTACATCACAGAGTTGGATAATTGAATAATACCTTGTTTCATTAATCAGTCTTATGATTCCATTGGAACTACTCATGGAGCAAGGTGAGTAGTTCAATAAGAGTATATCTGTTTTTACAAAAAGCTCTGACAGTCTTGAGGAAAAAATAAGGGATAACAGTAGAAAACACTATTACTGATGTTTTGTGTTGTGTTACAAACAATTCACTTTTTAATTTATTTGTATTCAAAATACGCCATTAGCTGTTAAGTGTGGTCAAGTTTGAGTGTTCTGAGGAACTTAGAGCAAAGCAGAAGAAACGTAAACACTAGCATGTATATATTCATACTCAGATCAGCAGTACTCAATATGCCGGAACATAACAAAGACAGAAAATTAAGAGGTCAAGTGATGAAAGGCTTCCTGTGGTATTTATCTCATGTAATGCAGATTTTCTTAAAATAATTTTCCTCTGCAGATAAAAAGGGGAAAATGCAGCTCAGAACATCTGGGTTTTCCTCCTGAATTCATTACTGGGTTTAGCGCAAGCCATTTTTCACTCAGCTTTCTTATTTTGCTACCTGACAATAAGCTCTTCCTAGTATATTTTAACATATTGTTCAGTTTACATCCCAGTTTCTGTCACCTAAGTGCTTCCTGAAAATTTGATCTTTAAGTCACATGAAATATTCTGTGAAGGTGTTTTTTTTTTTACTATATCTATCGAGATACTTGAATTAAACACAAAGAGGAGTTCGAAGTCGTGTGTATGTGAGTAAGAAGCTATGGAAAATCCCTGACTGAAACAGGAGGTGTTGACCCTTTCTTTTGTCCTAGACATAGTAGAAAAGTACTGTGAAACTGGGACCTTGACTTTGTTCAGGTGCTGCTGCTCGTGGTGGTTGTGGTGGCAGCAGCTGCTCTTGCCTCTGGGCTGGAGGATGCTCTCAGCTCCAAGCACAGCTCTCACACCTCACAAGAGCACCCTGCCCTTTGCACTGCAGGGATGCCTCCGATGTACGAGCTACCTGTTGCCTGAATATCCTCGAGGTATTCAGGTTCCCTCAGGATGAAATCTGTGTGTTTCAAGATTGATATTTGAGAGGAATAAGGAGAATTAATGTGATAAATTCTTTCAGAAATTAACTGGCCTGTCCAGTAAATTCATCTGAATCCTTCCTAGTTTTTTTCTTGAGTCCACTTTACATAAAAGTCACTCTTCCTTCAAAACAAGATTTTGTTTTTAGGGACTAAAACAACCATTAAGGTTTTTTGGACAGGGATTATACTGAGCCACCAATTACTTTAGAAATATGGTCTTTTCAAAAATCTCCTAGGGGATATCTGTAAGGGAAGTTATGCAATCCCAGAAAGTATTCACTGTGAATTCTGAATTTTGTTTTCTGCTTTGTCTCCTAATTCTGATAAATTAGTAATTCCTTACCAGATCAAATTATAACATTATATTGCTTTTGCAGTAGGGGAAATACATATTTAAAGAAAAAAAAATTGCTTTTGATCTAAAACCATGTATGTGTTGATTTCAGTCTGGACCAGATCATTGAAGCTGAGTTATAATCTTGAAAACTGATGTTTATTATGGAAACACTGACATAAACCCTATTCTTCTGGTTCTGGCAGACATGGCAAAAATATCCAGAGACCATTTTTTCTGACTGAGTTCTTTGCTAGTCTCCTTGGACTTCGCTTTCTGAGTCTTTGCCAATTTTACTGCCATTCATTTTGACTAAAACCCTCTTGGAAACACGTCAGTCTGTAGGAACCATTAAGAAATAACACTATTACACATGTTTAAGAGGTTAGTTGAGGGGTGGGGGAAGTTTAGCAACTTCTGCTGTGTCATGATCATTCCAAAACAGTGAGTCCAAAAGGTTCATGTGAAAGAGAAGTCAGCGGGAGAAAAGTAAAGGTAAATTGCCAAGAAAAGCATATTTGTTGTGAATTACTTTTATTGCAAGTAAAGTCATGTTGCACAAGGTCTGCAAAGGTTTATTGATTCTTCAACTAGGAGGAACAGTTGGCAAGCATCTTTAGTATGCTTATATTTAGGTTTTGTCTTTTTAATATTTTTTTATTATTCATTTTGCCATTAAAAGCCCATGGCAACCCAACACTGTGCTTATCTCCTCCTACAGTCATTAAAAAGACAGACTCTATATTGAGAAACATTAACTTTACATGTAAAATCATGAAATCCTGGAGTAATAACTTGTTTATAACCTTAGTCTCTCCCTTATGATACAGTCTTTAATGAGAAGCCACATAGTTTTTCTGCAAATACAGAGCTATAGAATCTTTGATACATTCAAATGGCATCTACTATTAATGTGTTTCATTATTCAAAAAACAACAACAAAAAAACCCCTACCCAAACCAGCTGTCTAATGTAGCAAAAAATAATGTTGCTTTGTAGGTATGTTCTCTTGCAGGGAGAACATATATCAGAGAAATTGAAGAATATAATATACAGTTAGATACAAGTACGGCAGGTTTTTTAGCACATAGTGGTTTTTTTAGGATTTTCTAACCTAAATGTGTATCCAAGATGCTTTTCGTGATAGGCTTGGCAGGATTTCATAGCAGTGTGTACTTTTAAAAGATTCAGTATTTTCATCGTAGTATAAAACTTCTTGAAACGTGAATCTAGCCAGTATTGACTTTATAAGCTATGAGTCAATTCATATTTTCAGTTTTTTGTCATTCCCTGTGCACAAAACAGACAAACTTTTATTTATTCAAGTTTTCATGAAATTTAAGATCAAGTAAACATGTAGAATAGAAAATTTACATAGTGAAGTTTCCAACATTTTTGAGTGATTGAAGGCAGATGGTTTATAATAGAATCTTTTGTAAGCTTCACTTTGTAGCCCTCAAGTACAAAATATAGCAGAACTGAACTCCCTAATTTGTCTCCCCATATTTTTAAGGGATTCAGATATCTGGTTGAATTTGATATATACAGTCCACAGCTAGTTGCTTATAATCTGACATGCAAAGAAGTGCTTAAAAATAAGCATTGGAGCTGTCCTTACCGATATTGATGCTTGGTTTCCCTTAGCTGGTATTTCTTTAGTTTCTCTCTGTATCTCTTCTATTAAACATCCTATAAGACTAAAGCATTTTAAGCTTGTACACTGCATCCTGTAAGATGCGGCTACACCAAACATCCAGACTAACTGTAAGTGTATATATGCTGAAAACATGTTCCCATTCACATGCAGTCTGTTCAGAAGAGTGCAGGTTTTCATTATTTGAAATGCTGGTCCTATGGCCCAGTCTTCATGAAATGCCCTTTTTGAGTAGCATCACTCAAAGTTTGATTGTGGAGCATCATTTCTAGTGACTGCATGACAGTGAAGTAGAGTTTGTCATCTGTGTCTCATTTCTGTCCCCCAGCAAAGGAAAGGTGCCTGAGCACATTCTGAGTTGGCTCCATCTGTATTAATTAACCTGCTTAATACAGGTTGCATGCCTGTATCACTCTTAATGTAGGCCTTAGTCTTTTCCTTAAAGGATCAGTTTCATCTTGAGACAAATCAGGTTAGTTAGTCAGCACATGACTTTTTGTGTGAAATTTTCTGGGTAATTTCAATGCAATTCTAGTTATGTGCAAATAAAATGAATAAGCACATGCCAAGACAGTGAACTTATATTTTCTTTTCCTAACATCTCTGACAGAGATCCTGACTGCACGCTGGCTGGTAGTACCATAGTTAATGTTAGTAAATGTGGATCTGGGGAAAAGAAAAAAAAAACAGAATAATCAGAATCATTGCATGTCTGTGCAATTTCCTTAAATAGGGTTTGCCTTTCTTATAACATAGAGATTTTTGTTTGCACACCGTGCTATTATAGAACCTGTAAAAATGTCCGATGTCAGATCTGCAAAGAAAAAACAAGTTGCCCATTAAACACATTTTGAAGAAAATTATATGGGAAATCTGTGACTTCCAGTAAAGATAATGCAAAAGAAGTTTTAAGAGCATTACTAGTTAATTTGTTTGTTTGGGGTTTTTTGTTTGTTAATCAGCACACTCAGTTTAAGTTCTGATACCAGATTCAGGTTCTGCTGTGGCTTGTAATAAACTTCCTTATAGTCTTCAGTCTTTCAGCATATACTTAACTATGTTAACACACTTTAGAATCCGGTGACATTGTTAGAAAAGCCTAATATATATAAATAAATGGATGCCTACCAGTCCAGTGTTGTGCCAGCCTAGAGGTGTTTCCTTGTTTTGCAGGACCTAGTGTCAAGTGGGAGCTGGAAGAATTTGGATAGCCATGTCTCACCTTGGAGGCAGAGGATTCAGCAATGTGATGGGAATGAGAGAATTTCTCCTTTTTGACCCCAAATTATTCTTGTTAACAAGCTAGAAGCCTGTCTGTCTAAATTGATGACTCTGGATGTGTGCTTGTGGAAAAAAGACACCATGGATGTATGTGAACAAAATAGGTTAAACTTTCCTTGTTTTCAGTCTCTAATTCCCACATTTCCATGTCACCCAATCACCTCAAAAAATACGGGGCTTTGTATTGCATACTGTCATGGTGTCTGCGATTCCTGTGCTCCTACAAGCCTGTATGTGCCGAAGGAGTAAGTAAAAAGTTAACATGTAGCATTAGTAAAGAAAGACTTCTCTTAGTAACTTTAATGACCCTCGTGGTCAATAAGAGCTTGCTAGGCATCTCTATACCTAGCACAAGAAGTGTCACAAAGGCATTAATTGATAGTTTTTTGTAGTTTCTAATAGGATTTAGGCATGGGTGAAGGAGGAAAACCTTACTTTTAGACAGAGGGGTTTCTGAGTCTTGTTTGGCATTTGCTCTTCTACCAAAGGACACAAAATAAAAAGGTTGAGAAACGCATATTTAGTTCAGTAAGGCACAGCTCTGTTTCTGCATGCTTTGCTTCCCTCTTTCCATGGTGCCTACCTTAAATCCGCATCTATCTCACCCCTCTGCATCATTTCTTTGCGTGTGTGTCTCTCTTAGAGCTCTGAATTCAATATAAGGAGTAGTGTAAATCAATAGTAAATGCTAACCGCCCACTCTGTACTCAGTTACGCAATATCACATACCGTGTACACAGAGACAAAAAGGGAAAAAGCACACACAGGCTTTACATTCAAAAGCTCTTGCATAATTTTGCTTTTCTACAGCCAAAAGAGAAAAAAAAAAAAAAAAAAAAAGGAAATAACAGATGGGGAGACTTGCAGGTTTTTTTTCCCTTTTCTCAGACTGTACAGAGGCGAGTTCATTTAACATCCATGGTCATTTCTAATTGCCCCGTGCTGCAGATAAGCAAGGCAGGCTTGCTTGTGCTTGAAAATAAGACTTTTTTTCAGCTTCCATGATGTGGTGCAGTTTTCAGGTAATACAAGACAATCTATTATGAAGTTTATAAAGCCGAATTGCTTATTTGTTTAGCCTTAATGAAACACAGAAACAGAAACACCTCACTTCAACTATTTGATACATGTTGCAAAGTGAAAGAGGGACGAGGAGTATGCGAGGTTGGATTGAATTCTCTGACGTGGTCTGTGCTTTTTTTTTTTTAATCTTTTTTCCTTTCTGAAAAGCAAAATATCTCTCAATGTAATATTTATGTAAAAAGCCAGTTATGTAACTCTTGCCTGCCTTTCGCTTTTGTTACCTCTCTGGACTGTACAGCTCTGCTGTTTTTCCTGACGACAGATTGTATTAAAACCTGCAAATCCTGATGAAAGGAAGGAACGACTGGGTGCCCACAGTACAGACTTTAATTTTGAGCCTTTTTAAGGGCTTCAGGCTGGAAGACAATGGATCTATTTAAGATCTGGTTTTGGCTGGAGGAATTCTTATTGAGTATTTTCTTGTCACAGTGTGCTCTGAAACATCCCTGGCTTCTACACAGTGTGTCTGCCTCTTTTCTCCCTCTCCCTCCAACTTTTGCGTATATACAATGAAAGCTTTTTCCCTTTCCTCTTCTGACCTTAATGCATGTGTTAGGTTGGTTTCTGTGTAACAGCAGCAAATGCAGGAGAATAGTGAAATTTTAGGTTGCGCTGAACTTTATTTATTTGTTTCTGTTTTAAGTGAAAGATGTCCATAAAAATCCAGAGATTCTTCTGATTAGGATTGGTTGGGATATTTTAATTCACTTCTGTCAAATGCAACCAAGAATACATATAATCTTGCTTAAAGTAAAATAAAGAAAATAAAAATGAGGGAGTTAGGGGCTTCAAAAAAGGGAAGAAAAGAGTCAGTACTAAAAACAAGTTCAATCTTTTTTTCCTGTTCATACTATAGGAAGAAATGAGTTCTGTAGTTATTGCAACCAATTTATTCCTAGTTGTATCCTCTGAGGATCTGACCTGTTTGTGGTTGTGAGCATTATGTTGGGGTTTGTTTTCTTTTGCCCTTTACAAATTGTTCTTGTCTGCTTGCACATTCTTGGACAGATTCTTCCCTAGTGTAATGCTGCTAATTCTGTTGATATGAAGTCAGGAGTCTATTAGGTCAATTATAAAGTTAATAGGGCTCGATCCTCAATGTTTTTCTGGCATTGTAAAAGAGCCATAAAACAAGTCTGCGTGTGAATTATGCCCACTTCAGGCATAACAACAAAATAAAAAAGATATTTAAAGCTGAAATCTTGCAACAGTGGTCCCTGAGAAAAACTTTAAATGAAACCGGGTTTTGTGAAAACAGGAAGTGGAATATTTTAAGCTCTGCAAGTATATTTTAAGCTGTGTAAGTATATTTCACTAAATTGCTGAGGAGTACATATATATTCAAAAGTGTATTGGAACACCTGGATTCCCCGCCAGATTCTGAAACCAGCCCTTGCTTTGACTCTCAGCAATGAAAACTACTTCTGCCTCCTTTTATTTCTCAGTGCAGAATCACATAGGGATTCTAGTAGTAGATCCTTGCTTTATCCTGCCCTACAGTAATATTCTAAAGCTAATTTAAATGCATATGTAAAATGCATAGGGAGAAGGTGTTATGATAATTTGTAGAGGTTAAAAAATTATTTAAACTTCTGGCTAGTGTTGCCACAAAGACCAAACTCTGG
Organism: Serilophus lunatus; assembly: GCA_013399895.1. Classification (NCBI taxonomy): domain Eukaryota; kingdom Metazoa; phylum Chordata; class Aves; order Passeriformes; family Eurylaimidae; genus Serilophus; species Serilophus lunatus. The sequence goes on along the minus strand of VXBA01004611.1, from coordinate 137,803 downwards.
ACACCAAACATATATAAGTATTTTTAACCCTATATAATTTAAATTACATATAAATGGAAGTGACCCTAGTCATCAGAATATTAAATTCTGGAAGACTGTCCTATAGGAATTATAGGGCCTAAAAACCCATGTAATTGTAAGGGGGGGGGCCGAATCAACATAGCAGTAACAGTTTATAACCTAATTGCTCGCAGTGGGGGGGAGTAAGCGCCTTAAAATCCCTTGTCCTGGTGTTCCTCATAGCTGTTATTGCTTTATAAAGTGCTTGGAAGATGTAGATGGTGAAACTTTACAGAGAACATGATCAATAATGAGTCTAGTGTTTAACTTAATCAAAAGAATGATCATTTGTCTTTGACTGAAAATTACTTTCTGCCTGTCTTCTCAGAGTCTTAGTCTGTAAGTTTTTTTGTCTGCACTGATTGCAATGGAAGACTTATTAGGAATAGGGGTACAAAACCTGGTAACTTTTATTGGTAGACAAGCAGTTTCTGTGATATTTCTTTGCATGTCACTCAGTGACCACTAACTTCCAGTCTTTGGTCCCTGGCTTTGCTTTGTATGCTTAGGTGGACTACTATCAAGGCACTAAACTTCATTAATGGCCAAACAAACATTTAATTATTTTCTGAGTATTTACTAATTAAACAAGGGAAAAAAACCTTGGAAATGCCTGGTGCCAAACTCTGCTTCTATATACACAGTTGAAAAGCAACCAGAACGGGGGAATTTTATGTTTTCTGCAGAATGGAAATCTAATTTTAATTTATGGAGGAGAGGGTGATTTGACTTGACCAGATGCTAGACATGCAACCTGTGAAACTTCTGTCTTCCTAAATTCATAGGCAAAATAGGCAAAAGGGGTGGTTTGAACAGTTTCTGAAATGAGATGTTAATATTCAGTTTTAATGAATAAGTCTTCACAACTTGAAAAGACACTGATATTTTATTTTTAAACATAAGCTGTTTGAGTTCTGCCTCTATGAAGATCTATGCCTTAGCTTTCTTAAATACAACTTTGTTATTTTAGAGAAAAGGTTAAATATGAACCCTAAAGATTTAAAAACAACAACAAAAATGAAAGGAGCTCTACATTAATTTTTATTTTAAAATTTTAGTATTTTTCTTCCCTGACACACTCTTGGGGTTGGGTATATTTGGAAAATAGCTAGTTAAATGATTTTGCTGTATCCAGCAATGTGCTGAATTAGCTACAATAGGCTTTTTATCTAGCAATTATTCTGCAAGGTTTCCTCCCCCCCTCCCTTCCTCAAAACAGTCATTTTTGCAACTCTCACTTCAGTTAAGTTTATAATTTTGTGTCCTTCACTATCAGTAATTCATTGCTCATGCCTTTAGTAGTTTCACTGGTCTTTTTGCCTTGTGGAAGTCTCTAGGAAATGACACAAAGCCCAATAGTTTTAGAGTGGCTGTAACAAAAATATCAGGCCTAGCTGTACTGAATGTTCCTGCAGTCCTCCTTTTGAAGTTATTATCTTCCATGTTTACAGCAAACAAAGCAGATGGTTCCTTTCTCCCATCGGAGAATCTGAATATTCTTGCCTTTGCTGCTAAACCCGACATAGGCAAGTGTACCATGACACTTTCAGGGAAGGATCACTGAAGTCCAGTGGTGTAGAGGAGTTGTTGGGATGCATGTGGTGCTTAGAGCCGAGTCGACACCTGGATGTTCCTTGCTTTTCTTCTCTACAGTGGTTAATGTTTTCCTGTCATCACTAAATGGAGAGAGGACTCTGTTTGGACTGAGTGCCCGCATCAGTGTGAGCCTCACAAGAGAGTGTACTCTGCTGTCTGTCAGAACCCCTCTGAGGAAGGAGCACATCCTCATTTACTCATGGGTTTCTTTCCTGGTTGTCTGGTCTCATCCCTGCCAGCTGCTGAATGCTGATGGCTAGAGTGAGGAGGACGGATAAGCTCTCTTCACCTTGTTGATGCAGAAGCTTAAAACCAACTCAATAGGATTTGACCTATAATATCTGTAGTAGAAGGGAGCAGGGAACTAGACTTGATGATCTGGAAAATTTGCTCCAGGGCAAAATCTTGTAAAAAACCCTAACTATTTCAGTTAGTTCAGTTTCTGTGGAGACTCAATTTGGGACATTATTTCATAATTTCAAGTGAAGAAATTTCTAACTTGTTTGACTTTTAGGACGTGTGATGAAACTCGCCCCTTTAGGGAAGTTCTGGCAGAGATAAGATACATGGAGAGTTTGCCTGTGTAAGCAGCAGAGAGGATTGCTCGCTCACGAGTTTTTGCTGCTCTGTGTGTGACTGGTTGAAGCAGAATAGATGGACTTACTGCTTTGACTGTGCTGTGAACAAGATAAAAATACACTCAGTTGATAATGTTTTAAATCAAAGTAAATAGTAACACTCTTCTTCATGGAAGGACTCTGGAAAGACTGTAACAGAAAAAAAAGCAGAAAGCATCTGAAACCACCTTTGCCTGCCCATAGTTTCCTCTACATGTATTTCTTAAACTCTTTTTCTGCTCATAGTTTTTATTAAATACCCTGGTTGCCTTAGGCCCCTTACAAGACTAGATGAAAAAACTGGCAAAGTTTCAATCTCATCTTTTGGGATCCATCTAAATATACATTTCTGATTATAAAGTGTCAGTCACTGCCGAGGCTGGAAATGGCCTGTTCTACTTTGAGGAAAGGAGAGGCAGATCACTAATAGTTGCTCAGGCTGTCATGTTTCTGAGAATCAGCTGTTTTTTCTTTATGCTGCAAAGATTAAACAAAGAATGTTAAACATTTCCCAATTTAGCATTTATAATGGAAAGCGTCTGTAGGGCCACAGCTTGCTGCTGCAAGGGCAGGCGTTCATATTAGGAGCTGCTTAAAAAGGCTTTTATTTTCTTTGAAGACCTATCCATTCCACTCTCAGTCTGGTCGCTGTGCTTTGCAGTCAGGTGGAGGCAGCTTTTAATTTTTACTTTCATTTAAGTAGGAGCTAATTTACTTTTGGAAATGGAAGTTAAAGCATCTCAGCCATCTGCAAAGTGGAGGAGGAGGCAATGGAATTTTTTAACTTTTCAAATCTCTACATTTCTTTTTTCACACCAACAGGCAAGCAAAAATTACCTTTTAGTAATAATATGTAATATGTAATAATACTATTAATGATCCAATTTCTTAGCTTCAGCTCTTTATCTCCGTTTTTAAGGTATACTTGTTGGCTATGTGCAGTCTCCTTATACTTGCATCCAGTTCAGGAGTTTTGAAATACAAAGTTGTTGTCTTGAGTGCAGCAAAACCACAGTTTTTGACCTACAGACAGCGCAGCTTTTTCTGTAGCACTTCATTAAGGATTAAATGGAGCACTGTGACTTTCTGTTTGTCATAGTAAAGGCAAAGGACACTTAAGGATTACTGGTAAATAAAAAAAAAAAAGGAGGGGTGACATGTTGATATCCTGTCGCTATATATACTTTTATTGTGTTTGTTTATCAGCCTTCCAACTTTTTAATTTTGCTTGAAGAGTCCATAGTGGACATGAATAAAATCTTAAACTTTCTTAGTTGAAGATGAGGAGAATTTCAGTTTTATGCAAAGATGTACTTTATTTCCTATCAGAGTGAAATAAATCTTAATACGTTTAGCTTTTTAACAGAGCAGCTAAAAATGTCCTCAGCTGCCTCTCCATTGGCTAGTTTTCAGAAATTCAATAGTTTTCTCTGTCATCACATAGGGGAAAGATACAAACTTCTTATATAATTAAAACATTGCCTGAAAAAACTATTTCTGGTTTCTTGTATAAATTGTAGGCACTCTAAAGAAATCAGATATCCATTTTCTGCTTTCTCCAGCCTGCCTGCAAGTAGGATTTCTCTAAACAAAATAGCCTTGCACTTAGACCTCACAAACATTTGTGTTTTACTTAGATATCTAAATGAGTAATTTTACTGGCCGCCTTCAGTAGCTTAAATATGTTTGTAAATGCTTGCCCAACTTTCTGTTTCTTAAGGCAAGCCTTTTGCCATTTTTTTTAATAACTCAATGTTTGAGTTTAAAAAATATTTCAATCTTTTTGTGATTACATTTCTTACAGAATGTTGGAATTTTTGGACTGTGCATCTGTTTAGGCACGTGGAGAAAGACAAGACTGAGATCATGTAAGTCATGAAACTGAGGGTGAATAATCCATACTTTGTCCTCTCCCCATTTTTACAATTTATACCCAGATGCAAGTAATAAACCAAAAAGGGGAAAAAAAAACACCCTAGTTAGCTTTTATTTTAAAAGTGATTAATGAAAAGCAAAGTTCAAATGAGGCCACAAATCCTGGTGGTGCACAATGGGTTGATTTATTTTGTAAATAGACCATGGATAATTAACCATAAAACAAAACTTTTTTTTGAAACTTGCATAATGACACTGGTTTCTTTTAGTTGCTCTGAGTTGCACAGAGGGATAACGACTTATTCACAACTGGTTGCAACTGGTTACAGCCAAGAAAGGAAAAATCCCAGAGCAGCTAGAAGAAAAAAGCTGTTAAAACCCTGCTGCACTTGCAGTTTTGTGGTAAGGCATTTACTAATGGCTACAGAATGGGCAAAGATAGCAATAACAGCAAAAGAGTAGATATTTACATATTCTGATGATGCTTGCCATGTTATCCATGTTTTGGCTTAAAACTCACAAGCAAAAGACAGCCCCTGCAGCTGTCCTTGTAGTCCATAGTTTTGTATTGACTTCTAAATAGAATTATTTATACTTCGTTGCAAGTTTCCATGATGTATCTTACTACTCTGATGCTGAGGGAAGAGTCTTCTGGATTGTCATAGTCTGACTTCCTGCCAAGTCCTCTTGTGAGCCAGGGAGTGATGCTAGTTTTTCAGATATGTGATATGAGAAAACTGCCTGTCCAACATCCCCAAAATTTGTCTCTTCATAATCCACAGTCATCTGTGGAAGGGACCTCAGATGCCCAAGACAGAGGAGGTCCAATTTGTTGTGCAAGTATATTCACTACTAATTAAAACTGCCAGCTGGGATTACGGCCCTGGAGACTGTAAATAATGTAGAGCATGAGATGTTCAAGTGACAATGTAGACACATATTAGCTGCCTGTACTCAGATTTGCTCTTCTCATGCAGATTTATTAGCGTGAAGGATTATGTTGCTAACAGTCAATATGCAAGAGGTTGGATTTATCACACAGGAACTGACTACATGTACACCTTAACTGGCTCTCACATGCTACATGTGACTGTATAGATAAGATCTGCAATTTACACAAAGCTAAAATATGTGTTCATGTTGATTATTGGTGCAGCTGGACTGTGTTTCAAAGATGCTGACTCTAAGGTACTTGCAAAATGCCCTGCTCATTCCACATGACAGCCTGGGAAGGCAGAGATAGTGGGTAAAACCAGTATTATTTTACACGTGTTGAATCCGTTTGTTACAGCAGTGTTACAGACTGGGGTTCTCTATCCTGAATTAGTTTTGCACATGCAAATTCTTCTGCATATTTGGAGTATTTCTTTGTCAGCAATGTACTGCAGAGACAGAGGTGAGGAGAACCAGATTGTAACATCAGACCGTCCATCACCTGCTACTCTCTTGAATTTAATGTAGATAACTGAGTATAAGGATTGTGTTGTTTTTGTCTAGATATCAATTACAAGACAAGATCTCAGATCAGCACTTTAAACCCATAACCAGAGAACTGATGAATTTCCACTGTGTCATTGACACTAGTGACTACAACACCTGGGCCACTTCTAATCTATTTTTAGGCCAAAGAGTTAAAATAGCACTTAGTTTCAGCCAGAGGCTTCTGTTGTGAGTGGGAGCCATGCTGGGGGCAACATCAGCATTGGACTTAAAGATTGCAATGAAGACAAGACCCCAAAAGTAGGCTTTCTCAAAGGCTCAATACAGTCTTTGACTTCTCTATAGATCCTGTTGGTAGGGAAGCCAGCCAAAGTCCATTGTGGTAGTGCTAAATGGATTGGCCTGTCCCAAGAGTTCTCCCTTGAAACTGCTTTTTCTCAGACTTTTGCTGCTGGGAAGTCTGTCAATGTATGGAATCTGCTACGTACTGTTTATGAGTTAGAATTTGATTTTATTGACTAAAAGAGTCCTTGTATCTTGTGACAATCTTTTTCTGGGCTCTGCATCATGCCAAAGAGACAGGGGAGTGGTGTTGGCATGTCTTTGTATGAATAGGTCTGTCATTAAATATTTGAAATAGGAACATCTGAAATAGATCTTGCCTGAGAAGAACAATGGGATAACTAGAGCAAGCCAGTTTTCTCCAAATTTGCTTTTTGGGGCTGGAACTTTAAGCAAACAGAGAGAAGGGGGAGGAAAAAAAAACCCAACAACAACAAAGGGAGCAGGTAATAGTGCAAGGGCTTAAAAACAACAAACCCTGAGAGACACAAGGAAAATTAAGAGAGGAGAGCAGAAGGATGCTTAGCAGAGGGAAGGGTTTTCTTCTTTGCTTGTCTTAATAACTAAGACCAGCTAAGGGAGAGGCAAGCTGATGGTAGAAGGATTGAAAGTCCCTCATTTGGAAGAGGCATTGTGTTTCATAAAGAGAAACTTTTTGCCTGATGTGGATTTAAGCCCGAGGACCATTGACTGCTAGTGATGAGAATGCTGAGGCATGGACATGCATTTGGGTATTTTCTGGCACCTCTGATCTCTAAATCTGGATTTTTATTTTGTGAGGGGTGAGGAGATTCAGTCATCTTCCTTGGACAGCTAGGCTATGAAATTTTTTCTATTAGGAAGGGGTTACAGACAGCCTTGGCTGAAGTCACACACAAGATGAAGGACAGAGTTTTCAAATCCTTTCAGATTGTGCAAAGTGTTAGCACATGGGTCCAGTATGCAGAACAGAGAGTCAACAGTCTGCTTGTTGTGCAGCAGAAAAAGGTTATGTTAGAGGTAATTGTAGTCCAGGCTTTTGAACAAGTCTTTGTATTTCTCTCATGTTAAAAACCTATTGGTAAGGGTATGCAATCCAAACTCCTTTTATTCTAGCTACTCTGTCTCTCCCCAGATCTAATGCTTTAAAAACCCCGCAGCTGAGGTGAAGTGTGGCACCTGATGTTCTAGTAGATAGGTTAGAAAATGCTTTCACGGGGGACCAAGCAGTACAGTTGTTTGAATCCTTGGACTTCTGCTCCAAGCACTGCATTCAGAAATTTGCTTTATAAGAAATAAAAATTATTTGGTTCTTACTGAGATTCATGTTATTAAAAACCCTCCACCAAATGGCATGGGAGACAAGCACTTCTCATAAGCATCTCAATGCTGAAACAGTCAGGGATGACTGGGAATGATGAGCTGTCATGGCTAAAGGACTAGCTGTACTTTAGCTCTCCTTATGATCTTCCTAAATGAATAGTTTTATACACTGACTCCTGCTGCTACCTGATCCAGGTGAAATCCCTGTTTAGGCTAGGATTTGTCTCATAGCTTTAGTCAAGCTTCACATGACTTCATGGTATTTTGCATTTTAGTAATTTGGAAATGTACGAGCAGTGATTTAGAGCCTTCTAAACAGATGAAGCATATGGTTAAAGAAAAAAGAATTTTAGATCTTAAATATCTTATTAATCGCAACTGCTCTTAGATTTTTCTATCAGTTAAGTTTGAGGCTAAAGGATAGAGCAAAACCATCTAGCATTCCTCTCACTTCTACTCACCCCGGATTCTTCTGTATGACTCTGAATTTCAGTCTGCTGCCTTATCCTGCTCAGAACTGCTTTTGATACTTTCACAAATGGCAGTAGTAATTAATATTTGACCCAACAAGATGTGTATTAGTTGTTACATAACTGACTGTCTGAAATATAGTCATATTTTGGTAAGCTCCACCAGTTCTTAGACAAGAACAGCATAACAGGTGGATTATTAATAATAATTAGATTATCCCTGATATATTGATAGTACTGCAGAGGTATTATAAACTTCCTCTGAGGCTCACTAAATTGTACTGAAGATCAGGACTAGAAGCACTAAAAAAATACTGGTTTATTAAAAATATATATTTCCAAGACTCTCTGTTTATTTCCATTATTCACATTTCCAGATAAAGCTTTTTTGCATTTGTGGAACAGAAATGCGTTTGTTTCAAACTTTTATTTCGAAAATGTATTTTATATTCTAATATAAAATTTAAATCAAAAATGAAACTAGCAATCAAAACAAAATTATTTTGTCAAAACAGCATTCAAATGATTGAAATGATTTTTTATTTTTGTTTCATGAGTAATTTTGCAATGCAGTGTTTAATTCAACTGTGAAACAAAAGGAAATTTCAATGTCTAGCTATCCTGTAAAGCAAGAATATCGAGTTATGTTTGGGTTCTTCTAGGTGGTGCTTAAGGGAGTGCTTCATCAGAATTCTACTGAATCTGTTTCATCAACAAAATATTTTAAATGTGTGAGAACCCAACAGGACAAGAGGAAATGGCCTCCACTGTGCCAGGGGAAGTTCAATTTGAACATCAGGAAGAATTTCTTCACTTTAAGGGTAGTTATGCACTGGACTGGCTGCCTAGGAAGCTGGTGGAGTCACCATGCCTGGAAGTGTTCAAGAAATGACTGGACATGGCACTTAGTGCTATGGTTTAGTGGTGGTGTTCAGCTAAAGGTTGGAGTCAATAATCTTGGAGGTTTCTTCCTACCTTAATTATTTTATGATTCTGTGACCCTGATACTATGCTTAAATCTTCTTGTATGGATGTTATAATGGGACTTTTTTTTTTTTTGTAACAATTGATCAGAATCTGTCTCAGCAACTATATGTAGATCTCCCCTGGAAATGTATTCTGTGTTCTGCTCAGCAAATTGGGAAGCCTTTGATACCATTTCAGCTCTCCTGGCTTCCTTCTCAGTGGGCTGGTCATGAATCAACTCTTTCAAATTCTGGGTGCCTATCTCTGTGCAATTGCCTGTGAAGTGAGCAAACAGTTGAAGGTAATGATAGTGTGAGTGTAAAGTCTATACAGTTTATATTAGTGATTGACTTTTATTTGTTACTTCTTGGATTTCATTTAAGAGAGACTTTCCCTTAGAAGAGCGCATTCTGGTTACTGCTTTGAGTCTCCTTGTCCTTATAACACTCATAACACATTATCTCATTTTCTTCCTCATGTAGAATCTGTATATTTAAGCAGTAAAATTCTTCTGACAGCAGTCTTGTCAAGGGCCACAATGTGGTATAAGCCTTGGAGGCATTTTACTTTAGCTTATGGTTTAAATTCCTCAGGAATTGCCTAAATCTGTTTCAATGAGAGCACCCTACAAAAGAAAACCATGAATGTAAGGGGGGTATTTTGGACAAGTTGGGCAAGAGTGAAGACTAAAAGCAAAGAGCGTAGTTAAGAATTGCTCTGTTGCTGGAAAATATAAAACATCTGACTTCTTCTCAACAGTGTGATGGTCCTTAGGTTTTGAACAAGAACTGAGATACTTAACCCACTCTTATGATACCCTGGTTATTCAGATCTATCCTCCATGAATATGGATAGAAACAACAATGTCATATTCCTTGAGAATACCAGCACCACAGCTTTTGTAAGTTAGAGATAGGTCAGTCAATATCTGATCACCCATGCAGGGGAAATTTTGACTCTGCAAACTTTGGTGTCCTCATTTCCATCAGAGGTAAACAGAAGATGACAAAGTAATAGAAATTGAAAAATTTTTCAATTCATTAGACCACTTAACCTTTTGTTTCTGTTTTTCAAAGCAGGAAAAGTGTATTTTGTGATACAGAAAAGCTGCTTTAAATATGTATTTGGAGAATAGTGTTGTTAGTTCAGTATTCTGTGACATGAGAGGCAGGAAGATGTATTTTGTCCAACAGCTGTCTCCTGTATTCATCAGAACGTTTTTATGTGACTAAGCATGTAACCTGCTATATCAGTATAACTTGAATTTAGTCTTAAGAATGGTGATTTAATCTGAAGAATGTATTTTGCACTGATCTTGGACATGAAGAGCTGGGATATTGATGTATCTAGGCCTTAAAAAATATAAAAATAAAATCCCCCCCACCTCAGAACTAACTAACTAACTAAATAAAACAGTTTATGTTTTGGACACGCTCACAGTATTTCCTGCATGCTAGCAGAGCAGCGCACATCAAAAAGATAATAATATAAGCAGTAAAATATCCCAAGCAAACAGAAAGCATCTGTAGGTCTTCTCTAGCTGACTAGTATTTTTGGGATGGTTGGTTTTAGCTTACTGTGCCATTAATGCTTCGTAAATGTATATGTGCATGCTGAGGGGTTGGCCAGGAATTGAGCTGTCTTTATAGTGGTTATATTCAATTGCTGTATTGTGCCTGACTGCCTACAGACATGTAAGAGGAGAGCAAAGGTACTCAAAAAACTATTAGACCATGCAGGATCTGGTCTACCAGCTCTAGTCACAGAAGAATGTAACGAGCTATAAACAGGATGTAACGAAACATTTGGAAAGGTGTTTGGAGAAATACTGGGATGTAACTGAAGTGTTTGTTAGTTGATGTCCCAGGATTGATAGCCTGTATACCTTTTGTTCTGCTATTGCCTTTAATAAATTACTCATCAATCTCAGAGATACAATTTAACTGGAAAGATTTGTGTCACTAAAAGCATATCATAAACGTAAAGAGAAAGCAATTCTGCCTCTCCCCATTCTACTATTCGTAGTAGGAGAACACTGATACAGCTCAGTAGGCCTTCACTGAACTTGATGTTCACTTGCCAGTCTGTCTTCAGTCAGGCCATTTCTGCAGAGTGTAGAAGTGGAGATTCAGGGTACAGACAGGAGGTATGACTTGGTTTTGAATGAACTCTGTTTTGCTTTATATAGAATTTCTTGTAGAAAACAGACTAAGTTCCCTTGAAGCATGTATTGAGCAACATCTAAATTCTCTCCTTGGCTTTAGCAAGCTGGAGATCAAGTTCACATTGTAAATTCTCCATTCAAACTGCTGGAAGCAGTCAGAACCCATGACTGTTGTTCAAGCTATTGCTGCCTTTTCTGCCCCACATCACTGGTAGTAAACCCTGACTGCAAATAGAGAAGTCAGAAAACATTTGATGGTAGCTTGGTATTTATTATGTGTTGCAGTGGAATCCCCTTTTGGAGTATGACTTTGGAGAACCTTGAAACTTCCTGATCTTTTTTTATCTTTCCTTAATGTCTCTAGAAGTAAATGGGCCATTTTGAAGGAAAATCGAGATTGTAAGCATTAATCCAAAGGCATTCCCAATAGGAGGAATTTGGCAACACAGATAATAAAGCCCTACTAAGAAGGCAGGCTCTCTTTCAAAAATCAAAGGTCTTCAGACCAAGAAGTCAAAGACTTTCCCAAAAATTAATTTGGCATCAGTATGTCATGGATTGTAGCTCTTCCAAAAGTGTTAGCTTGGTCTTGACTGTCTGCTGTCTCTAGATATCCTACTGCACATAGTATTGCTTTGAGTGGTAGTTCAGAAATTCATTTATGCCACTGGTTCCCACAAAGCCATTGACAGTACACCATGTTGGCTAATCCTGTCTCTGTGTCCATTCAGGTTAATTTTGGATTCCTTTTTCAGCTGTTTAATAGAGATATGAAGTGGGCTTCAGAAGTTGCTGATATCTGTCTTAGGTATGACAAATTTCACAATATATTGTTTAATTCCTATTTCTATAGCAGTTTGTAAAGCATTTTCACTTACAATTTTTTAATATTCAGTGAGAAATAAATTTGGGAATGGGGTCCTTCAATAAGGAGCCTGTTGCAAAAGTGCAGAAGTCCTTTAATCATTACATTGTACAGGAATTTTACAATTCAAAGTTCTCATATAAATATGAGATTGGTGTATTTATGGGAAAATCTTAATATTATTTTGCTGTTATGTGGAGCAGTTAAGAAATCCTGAAGTATCTTTAAAAATGAAACAATGCGAAGCTGTTTACTTCATGACATAACAAGGTAAAATAAGGTCATTAAAAAAAGTCATGGTTGCAGCTCCAGCAACAGAACTGAATTAATTATTTGCAACAAATAATTTATTTGCCAAATATAGCTTTTCTTGTCCCATCAAATATACACAAGTTGATCAGTCTCTTTGATGCAGGAATCGTTGGAATTTATTTGATGACTGCTTTCAAAACTTACATTCTATGGACTCTCTGTAAGGGGAGGTGAAAGAAGGATGGCTGTGGTTTTAATACTATTTGCAAAAGCCTATTCTGTAATTTTCCTCTCTGGCAACCATCTTGTAAACTTGTGTTACATGATGCCAGGAGTTTAGGAGTCTATAGTTTTTATGAAAGAGGGTAACAAGTCTAGCATTCATACAAGACTTAGTCTTTATACAACGCAAGTTGATGCTCAGCAGATAGGAGGTTTTACACAGGCTTCTGAATCCTTACACATCCTTCACATTACATTTATTTTGTTAACCCTATGACTGAAATGGTAAAATGTGAGGTTGGATGTGATGATCTCAAAGTTCTTGTCCAACCTAGTTAATGCTGTGATTCTGGGAACAAAAAGTTGAGAAAGGAGTTCCTGATGGTACAGGGATGTAGTGGGGAATGGGATGCGATTATTTCATGTGTGCACTGATTCAGAAGATCAGGGTGAAGCTAGTTGTTTCTGTTCACTGCACATAAGGGCAGAAACATGTCAGAATTTGTTGCTGGTAGTGCAGCATTCATAAAACGAGCATTGCATTCACTTTCTAGCTGCCAGAGAGTAAAGGAGAGACGGAGAGCTGCAGACATCTGTTACTGTGTTTGCTTACCTACCCCTGTCTCTGGAGGTTTTGAAATAGGATTTGAAAAGCACATATGACAGGCATTGTTTTTGTCCATACTTTACAATGTCCTATTGACCTTAAAGAGCCAAAATTTGGACCTGCATTATTTAGCTAGCAATATACAGAGAGCATTATCAGTGAAAAGGCTGGGAACAAAACTTAGTTCCTGGTTTCCTGCCTATTATTTAGTACATATCTGATTTGAAATCTATTTTCTGCATACTCTTGCGTGCATATTCTTTGGCACATGTGCTTCTTGCCATTATGGGGCAGATCCCATAGATTTTCTGCGTCATTAGTAGAGAGAGCCAGTCATTAAAAAAAAAAAAAGCTTATTTGCCTGAGCTGTTAAGATTTTTTCTCACAGTTCTGCCTGTGGCGCCTGTCACTAGCAGTCAAATAAGGACAATTTTACCATTCTCTCCTGCTGCTCTAATTTTTTTTTTTTCAGTGCCAGTACATGTATTTGTTATTCTTTATAACTCCCTTTGAAGTTGGGAATCCGAGGGGAATCTAAAACCGACCAGATGTTTCTGCTGCTGGAGACACAGAAGACAGCAAGGATTAAGTTTAACTGAAACTTAGTTCCCTACAAAACCCATTACAGTGAGAATTCTTCCTCAGTTAGTTTTATTTATTATTTATATTTGCACTTGCCATCCTGGGTAGGTGATACCTCAAGTCATCTGGCCTGGGAGAAAAATAGATGATTTATCCAAGTAAATAGTGTATCAGCAGCTGCCTGCGTTGATTTCCCTTACGGGGTTTCAGTTCCATTACAGTGCATATTTCCCACCCACACTCTTTATACAGCATTTCATGTTGAGGAAAGCCATTCCCATCTCTGTAACTTCAGAGAACAAATATGTGGAACCATCCAGGGAGAGGGTAGTGCAACTCCTGTGTGCGTGGGGAGGGGTGACATACTTAAGAAGGTACTGGCCAGAAAGTAGCATGAGATTTTAACTCCTTCTCCTGTCATGGCTAGAAGATGAGGAAAAGGAGTAGAAGCTGGTTTGGGAGACTGACTGTTGGAAGGGATGTGCCAACCCCTTAGAAGTGGGGACAGAAGAAGTGTGTCAGGTGGGAAAGGACAGGAAGAAATGCTATTATTGGCTTCTGAATTCAAGTTAGATGCTTTTGAAGCTGCAAGACCATAATAATAAAAAAGTTTTAAAATAACCTGTGATATGAAATGCATGTAGTCTAGTGTGATGTCCATGTCCCAATTAAGTGATGGGAAATCCTGCTAGCATGCTTCTGCAGTCATGAGAAATAACTCACAAGAGAAAATAGTGCATAGACCACACGGAGGTCCGAGTGAGAGGGCAGAAAACAGAACAAGGCCTTGGTCTCTCTCTACCTTGGGCATGGCTTAAGCTAAAGTTTGGATCCATTTCCAGATTTTAAACACCTCAGATTTCTGGAGTACTTGTTGCCAAGTTATCTCATCTAAGTTTATGGGACTGCCTGTCCCTGTGCCCATCTGTCACACCCATACATAGCTGTTGAGTGTGCCGATGTCTTTTCAGCCAAATCGGAAAGAACTAAAATTGATGATTTGTTTTCTGAAGAATGGATATCTAAGGAAAGGAGAAAAACTCAAATTAGTGCCCCTGCTGAGAGGAAGACAAGCAGAACTTATCAGCTAAGCATATTAGCAGAGGACATTTGGCTGGCCAGCACAGGCTTTGCTCCAGAAGAGTCACAGCACATGCTGTCTTTTGCTCACTGAGAATGTTATCTTTGTTGTGGGAGAGGAGACTGATGACAATTCCATTGTGTAGCGCTCACAGGCTCCGATTGCAAATCTGTAGGAAGAGAGACTTTATCAGGATCTGTTTCATGTCTGAGCTCTTTGTTTTCTTTAAAGTCCAGCCTCTTTCTTGTTGATAAGTCAAGGTACATCTCTGGCTAACAGCATTTTCCCTTTCCTCTCTGCTGTGGGATTACAGCAGCTCTTCCCTGATATTTCTCTGTATGGATTCACTTTATTGTTTCACACCAAATCTCACTGCTTCTCAACTCTCGATGTCACAGCCACCATAATTGAGAAATAGTATCGGGCTCAGCCTAAGTTACTCTTTAATTGGCCAGATGGATCGCTAACGCCTTCACTGAGGCACTGTCCTCCATCATTAGCTGTTGGAGTTGCCACCTAATATTGCAAGGCCCTGCACACCACCCTAAATTGTTTTTAAACAGGGAAATCAAAACCTTGGTAATTGTAGGGAGCCTCCTAATAAACACCAGGTAAAATTATGCACTGTAACGAGCTCTTTTCATAATAGCAGAAGGGAGAAAATTATTTGCTAATGCCTATACTTATTAAATCTGCTTTTCTGATTTTAAAATGTAAGAGAAATCAGATCCTGGGAACACTAGATGATTTTGGATGTTCTGTAAGGTTTTGAGGAAAGATAAAAAGAAAAAAGTAATCACATGTTTTTCATTTTATATTTTTTAGGGCCTGAATTTCCCAGCCTTTTATTGAAGGGAAACAGGTTAAAATCAGAGTATTTTGGACTTACATATTTTCTTTATTTTTTTGTCAAGGCATCAAGGCAGATGGTATGAAAAGCATTTATATTGGTCTCTCTGCTGATGGAGCTTAACCTAATAATCCAGGACTTGGAACTGGGTGCTTCGATAAAAAGACTTTCTGAGAGATTTTTCCATTCAAAACACCAGGAGAAGTTTTTTAATTGACAACATCAGAAATTAGTATCCTGCTAGGACTACATTTCTTTGCACCTTATTACTCAGAACAAAAGATTAATATGTGCTCATTCTGAGCATGAGTTTTCAATAATTTTTTCCTAAATTAAACCAAAGTTGATGTGAAATGGTTTACCACAGGATTGTGAGAGTGAAATGGGTAAAAGCCCAGTTCCATGTGTGATGGACTAACCCTGACTGGTCTCTAGTGTTCCACCAAAGCCACTCTATCAGTCCCCTCCTCAGCTGGACGGGGGAGAGAAAATATTGCAAAAGGTTCATGGGTCAATATAAGGACAAGGAAAGACCACTCTCTGATTACCATCATGGGCAAAACAGACTCATCTTGAGGGAAATTATTGTAATTTATTGCCATTCAAATCAAAATAGCATAATGAGAAATAAAAGCAACTCTTACAAACACTTTCCTCATACCTCTCCTTTCTTCTTGGGCTTCACTTCGCTACTGGTTTTCTCTAACTCCTCCCTGCAGTGGTTCATGGTCAATGGAGTCTACAGTCATTTCCTCACACATTGTCTCTGCCACTCCTTCCTCAGGGCAAGGGCTCCTCATACTCTTCCTCTGCTGCAGCACGGGGTCCCTCCCATGGGAGACAGCCTTCCATGAACTTCTTCAACAAGAGTCCCTTCCACAGGGTGCAGTTCTTCTGGAACAGACTGCTCTAATGTATGTCTCCCATTGTATCACAAGTCCTATCAGCACATCTGCCCTAACATGGGCTTCTCTGTTCCTGGGGCCACAGGTCCCGCCATGAGCTTGCTCTAGCACGGGCTTCCTATGGGGACATAGCCGCCTTCAGACATCTACTTGCACTGATTTGGTATCCTCCTTGGGCTGCAGGTGGATCTCTGCTTCACCATGGACCTTGATGGGCTGCAGGGGGACATCCTGCCTTACCATGATCTTCACTACAGGCTGCAGAGGAATCTCTGTTCCAAAACCTGGAGAACCTCCTCCTCTTTCTGCACTGATCTTGGTGTCTGCCATGTTTCTCTCACATATTCTGACTCATCTTTCACTGTGATTCTGCACGTTTTTTATTCCCCTTTTCAAACACGTTATCACAGAGGTGATGTCACAGTCAGTGATGGTCACCTTGGCTGGCCTTGGATCCATCAGACATGGGGGAAGCTTCTGGCAACTTCTCACAGGAGCCACCCCTGTAGCACCATTTCTACCAAAGCCTTGCCATGCAAAAACAATATAACAAGTCACTTATTTCTTTGTCATAGTTTAAGCATTTGACTGTCTTCTAGTGACTGCTCCGTTTTCTTGGTTTTGATGGTGTGCTACATATTTTGAAATTTACAGACTTACCTCAGTCTTTGAAATGAAGAAATCTCAGCTTCGAAAATGCCAAATTAAACTGTGAGCCTGAGTTCACTTTACCTGTGAGCACCTTCACATACAGAAAAAAGCAGCATTCCAGTGTAATTCCCCCTCGTTCAGTTTTAGTCTGAACTTCATCTCACTACCCAGCTGTAATGGGGAAAACTGAAAGACAAAAGCCCATGTGTAAGAAGACAACGTCTAAAATTTGGAGCTCAGCATTGTGCAGCCCCCACCTGCATTTTTAGATTTTTGTATGTGTGTGTTCTTCAGACATTGCATTGGAAATATATACAGGAAACTAAGCCTAGCTGGAAGATTGTAACTTGTAAACATTTTCCTGTGTATGTTTTGATAGAATGGTATGGGGGCGGAGGGCAGGGCTGTGGATTTAAAAAATATTTTTATGATTTCGTAACACAATCCATAGTCCATTTTAGACTATTTTAGTTCTGATTAAACAAAGATATTCAGATGTGCTGTGGAAGTTAGCAAATAAATAGTGAAACAGGTTCCTTACCATTGTGACACCCACACTCCAAAGTAGCCTGACCAAGTGGGTTGTTGCACCCTACTTTTTGAGATCGATTTGTGATGTTTTCCAGCTGCTATACAGCATCTTTAAAGATTATTTCATGTCCTTTACCATTGTCTTCTTTCATACTGCACTGCAGGCACTGCAGGCAAGAGTGTGCAGTGGAAAGGGGCAGTTTCTGCAAAGAGCAGGTGACAAGGACATGGCTTACCTATTGCCTGTAACATATCATCCTGTCAAACAGGAATCGTCCTTTTATCTCTTGCAGTCTTGGGTATTACAGTATATAGGCAATGAGTCCAAACCAACAGGGAACCAGAGGGTAGATTGCACATCTGACTGTGAGTCATCATCAGGCCAAGTACTTCATCAGGCCAGTTGGAAAAGCATCTTGTTACGGAGAGGTAGGCCTGGATTTCTGTTCTGCTCAGCACGCTCAGTTAGAGAGGGAGGTTTAGATAGCCCACAATATAGCTGTGATACTCTTCAGCACTGAGGAGTTACAAGTCCTTCTGTGTGCTCAGAGTAGCATGTATGTGAATAGGGTAAGGACTTGGATGCAGTCCCAGTACCCCCAAACTGTATAAGTTATTCCAACAAAGTAGCGTAGACCTCTGTGGAGCACATTCTACGCCAATTTGTGTGCATTCATGTTCTGTTGGTCTTGGAAAACATTATGCCTCCTGCAATCACTTTCTCAAGCAATGTTCCTTTTTCCCTTATGATTTAACAGCTGCCTTGCAGTTGTGGTTCTTAGATCTACCTTTCTTAGATTTCCAATTTGCCCCATGGCCTCTTTCATCTTCCTTTCCCAGGGCCATGGACAGATTCTGAACTTCCTGCTAGCTTGCTGTTGCTTTGTATCTGCCCTCAGATTGCAGGTGCTGGTGTTCTGACAGTCTACCCAAATCCTTCGTTGCTCAGAGGAAATAATAACTCTCATTCAGCTGCTTTCTTAGCATTTATTGTGACATCCGAAGACAAATACAAACTCATCTCTAGAATCATTATTCTCTTTGAAGAACAACGGATTGTCAGGGGAGACATTTTTTTGTGTGGATTCACTTAGAAGTTCTGTCCCCCAGTGTGGTTCTCCAGCTGCCCTTGTCATATCCTCCGTTGTTGTTTATCCAACTTTTAATAATTTCCTTTTCATGCTAGAAAGGGCCACATAATTTTCTCTCTGTGTGTGTGCATGTATTTGTATCTACTTCATGTTTTTTCATTTCTTTCAATTCATAACATACAAAATATATAGATAAAGGCATCCATTGCACTAAATACATTTATTATTTATGCATATTTAATTTTTTTTGGCCTAAATTTCATCAAATGCCTAAGGATTTTGTGCACCTTCATTTTAAGAACTCAATTAGTCATTAAGGTATCTCTTAATCACCTCACATAAT
Organism: Serilophus lunatus; assembly: GCA_013399895.1. Classification (NCBI taxonomy): domain Eukaryota; kingdom Metazoa; phylum Chordata; class Aves; order Passeriformes; family Eurylaimidae; genus Serilophus; species Serilophus lunatus. The sequence goes on along the minus strand of VXBA01004611.1, from coordinate 118,991 downwards.
GACTGATTTTTGGAAGAGGCATGCTGATATATGAATAGCCAGGCTACACCTGCTTCTGTGTAGAAACAAACAGAAGGGAGCCTTGTTTGGGTTACTGCAAGAGTTAGAGACTATTGATACTGTTCTACATAACCAAAAGAAAGAATATCAATATATTATCAACAGCATTGCTTCCCACACCTGGGCATCAGTGATTTACTTAAGTTTTCTGGATCACCAAAGCTACTTTGAGATACCAGTATAATACTCAAGTGGCTTTGGTTAAATTATTTTGGGTTTAAGTCATCTTTATTTCTGATGGGAGATCAGGTCTGGCCTGGAACCAGCCAGAGGGTGTGTGAAACTGCACAGTCTAATTTGCTCTATTAACAGAATCTTTCACCTAAAACTCTTGAGATCAGTACAAGGCTTGCCATTACAGCAGCATACACAGATATGAGGTTGGAAAAGTTGCTCAGAGATACTGTCATTCAAGTTCTGTGGGTAGAGTAGCAATGTTGTTTATTCCCCTTCAAATAAGAATGGCACCTTTACCTGTAGTAAAAGGAACAGAAGGAAGCAGCAGAGAGAATGTCCCTACAATTATGACTTTGGTTTTGACACTTTAAGCATTGGCTACCATTAAAAAAAAAAAAAGGGATGAATTGCACGTAGTCAGGTACACCATCACTGGCTGGGGCAAAGGGGACAGGGAAAACTGGATGAAAATCAGTAGAGGACATTAGAAAGTGCAACCTTTGTCCCACTGGAGTGAGCAGGATTTTTGCTGGCATCTTTTTTTCCATTCTATGTCTCTAAAAACAACCACCCAAAACTTGTAGCATGCACTTAAGAGGAAAACCAAACAGCATACCAGCCTGAAACATGTAAGTCTTAGGCTGTCTTGTACTTTGCCACTACTCTCCCAGAGGACTCTGGGGAAGCAGCACACTGATTCTAGAGGCAGTGGGATGCAGACACTAGAGGTGAATAGGAGCTCAGGCATGATGCCTTCCAATGAAGTTAGATAGCTACCAAGATTTGATTGATCTGAAGGTGGAAAACAAATCTGTGTGGGCTCCAGATACCTGTGTGGCTGTGAGTTGCGGCACAACTTTTCTATGTTCTGTTTAAAATTTACACCAAAGTGTTTGTAGTGCAATTATGATTTTCTCTTTCTTGCATTAACACAAGTGTAATCTATATATTGTATTTTTAAAGTAAAGATTTTACAGGCATGAAGTTCATCCAACTCTGTTGCGTAAACATAGATACCTTTCTTTCTTTCTTTCTTTCTTTCTTTCTTTCTTTCTTTCTTTCTTTCTTTCTTTCTTTCTTTCTTTCTTTCTTTCTT
>VXBA01004611.1:85857-117559 GCA_013399895.1 Serilophus lunatus | reverse complement strand
CTCTTCTCTTCTCTTCTCTTCTCTTCTCTTCTCTTCTCTTCTCTTCTCTTCTCTTCTCTTCTCTTCTCTTCTCTTCTCTTCTCTTCTCTTCTCTTCTCTCTTTTTCCTTCTTTCCTTCTTTCTTTCTTCCCATATGCTTCACAAAGAACTTACTAAAGCAGATACAGTTATGGAGGTTTTAGCTTTAATCTGCACAAGATTTTTAAACCTTTTCTCACATTATAACTTATTTAACTGCTGCTTTCTTTAATGGCAAAGAGGAATTCTGTGGCTGAAAGCAGAGGAATGTAAGAGGTATAGTGGCTTTCCTGTGAGAGGAATATGAGAATATTCACTGACAGAGGAACTATGAGGAACAATTATCCCAAGCTGTGTCTTTGACAATGCTGTCAGATTTTCCACTTCCATGGGCACAGCTGGGCATGTGGTGCCAGAGTGAGAAATTCCACAGTGGCTGAAGACAGAGTGCGTTGGGTGCTGGCCTAGCTGGCAGTGTTGGAAGTCAGGAGTTGGAGCTGGAAAGAAAAGAAAGATGACTTTCTACAGCTTTGAGACTGTAAAGGAAACAACCCCAACAAAACGAAAAACAACCGACCAACCACACACATGCCAAAAAAAATCACTTTGAAATGTAGGGAAAGAGCTTTTGAAAGATGCCTCTTCCCATACTGCTGCTCCTCAGAGACTGAGTTTGATCTTGGGGTTCAGGTTCTTAACTTACCTGTACTACCTTCTAAGATATACTCTCTTCTACTTCCAACTCAAGATTGGATTTTCTGCAAATTTGCAGCTTACTTATATATCGGTAGAAAGTTTAGTGGTTGGTTTATTTATTTATTGAATTTTCTGTATCACTGGTATTTTACCTAGTGTTTTTTGAGGTTTAGGTTTGTTGTGTTGGTGTGTAGGGTTTTTTGAGGGGGAGGGTGGTATGGTGGGGTGTTTTTTTTGGTAATCAAAGTATTTGCCCAATGTTTTATTACTGAATCTGAGAGCTCTGGAGGATAAGGAAGTGATGCAGGTCATACTCTGATGGACACTGAAGTCTGAGGTCTGTTTGTTTGCCGTTTCAGCCACACTTGGTTTCATTGGGGTCAGCCAAGGATATTGACTCTGACTTACAAGTATAACAGTGTATTAGCTAGACTTCAGGATGATAAAGTTGGTTGCAACCAGAGAGGCAAAGAGTTGAAGAGGTTCTGAACAAGCAAGAGGAGACAGTAAATTCCTCATTTGCTAGTGCTCCAAGTGCTAGAGATTGTTTCTCTTGTATACATCCGGTTTTAGATGTTGTTTGAAATTGAAAATGGTATAGCCATATGTTACACCTTCTGTTTCGAGCACTATGTGCTCTTCTTCATAACTTTTAGGATTTCTAGCTATTTAAGAATGGTTTACTGAATACTTGAGTTTATAATCTTTGGGACTCCATCTAAAAGATTACCTTCTTAAATTACCATATAGATTGCTTGTTACATCAGATTGCTTTGACTCTTACCTACTGCCTTGTAGGCAGTGTTTGGAAGGAATGATGTCTTTTATCTTTCTTTGTATGAATTGTTTCATAGAGCTGTTCCCTGGCCTACCTTTTTAATGTTTTCTAATTTCCCTGTTGAAAACTTGGGAATTCTGGATAATTCCCTAATCAGGCAGACAGCTCAAATAATGGACCCCAAAATGTAGACTGTTAATTATTTTTCAGTGCAACGGCAAAGTAATGTGTGACAACGGAGCTTTTTGGTAACAAGTGAAATAATTTTGGACATACCGAAGACTAGAGTGATTAACACTTAAATAACACCACGCTTCTGAGAATATCAGAGCACTTCATAGCATTTAATGAAGGAGGCTTTCCTTACATACCCGAAGGAGGTACTTCACTGCCTCTAGCTCTCCTCATAGGGAAGAGTGGAAACTGGTTCAGGGAGAGGTGAGAGACAAGGCAAAGTTATAATTAGTGGCTATATTGTCTGATGACGATCTCAGTCAGACACAAACCAAAAGACTGCACTTCAGTCCTTTCCATGAATCCTAGAGGGACCCATTCCCAGCAGGGAATTTCTGCAGCAGCTACTGCCTTACTGAGCTCCACACAACCTGAGAGAGGAGTGGCTCTTGGAGGAGAAAGCCCTGCTGCAGGCTCATGCAATGGCTGAAGAGAGAAGGGAGAATATGAAGGCCTTGTAAAATCACGAGTGGATAGCTGGTTATGGACAGAGAGTTTGGAGGAATGCAAGAGCAAGGGAGACAGTAAATGAGACAGTGAGTGTTTGAAGGGAGAGTTAGTGCATGTGTATAAGTCCAAGAAATAATGGGCAAAGGAGAAAAAGATGTGGAATATAATCACATTTGCTTTCAGCCACTGGAACATAGAAACTCATTTGGTTTCCTGTGTAATCAGCAATGAAAAAACCAAAATTTTTTATTGTTAATGCTCAAGTCTGAAAAATCAAGTCCTCTATCTGTGTTTTGCAGCACCTTTGAACTGGACACACTTAACAAATATCACCCTGCGGTGACCTAACAGGATTATTTTAGGATAATGGTCAACTTGAATTTTTTAACCTTTGTATGGAAAAGCTTGAATACATTGCCTTATGGTTGTTCTGACTAATCATTTAGCAATTTAAGATTACTATACTGTCAACATCTTCCCTTTGTGCTCAGCCTATCTATGAGAAAAGGATATCAGACCTCAAAGTCAGTCTTAAATTCTTCGTAATTTTCATTAGTAATTACAGTAATTAAGTTGCATCAAGTCTTAATATTTTTCTTTTTTTGGCTTCACCAGTATTTTTAAATCCGTGAACTAGGGATTTGGTTTTAAATTTTAAGAGAAAACCCCCTAGGCACAGAAATATAGGACTACATTTGGTTTCTGGGTATTAACATAGCCTTAAACCAGGCAAAGTGGGCACAGAGGGTGATAGCTGCGCTTGACTCTTAGGAATGATTTTGCTGTATTAGACAAGCTACCTTTTAAATTCAGTATTCTGGTCTTAAGAATAGCCAGGGAGGAAGGCAGATATCTTCAGACAGATATGTGTATGTGACACTTAAAAATTGTCTTACTTGAAAAATAACATCCCAGCTACAATTCATTCACTGCTGAAGCATACATACAGTTGAAAAAGTTCTATGCTGATTAATGAGACAATTATACACCTTAATACCAGAGTAATCAGACCTCATACTTTTAAGACACCTGCTTAAAGACACAAATACGTTTTTGAAAGGTAGTAGTCTATCTGTAGTTGTCACTGGCTAGCTTGGCTGAGCTGTCCATGATAGTTGGACTTCATAGTAGTAAAGCATTATCGCTTAAAGTAAGTCCCACGCATTACTAATTAAGAAAACAAAACACTAATAATTTGAAAGACTTAGCCAAGCCTGTGAAGCAACTTTCTGCTTGGCAGATGACACAGGAATGTCACCATTCAGACTCATGGAATGGGTTCTCAGCTGTTATTTCCTGGATCCTGAATCCAGCTGCAACATGAAAAGTCTGTGACAGAAAAATTTTATCCTGTCTTAGGGGTCCATATTTTGCAGCATCCTGGACACACTTTCCTGCTCCTTTTGAAAATGATGGTTCTCATGCAAGTGTATTTGACTCTGACATAAGATGATGCTAATGTGAAATAATGAGAGTTTTATCAGAGGTTATGAGAGGTTTGACTATGAGCAAACAAATACATTGAAGTCCCACTAGTACAATCAGGTAGCAGAAGGGTAACTCTGAAAGCTTACGCATTTACTGCATAAAACACATTTTCAAGCAGAATAATAATATGTTTCTTTAATTCTTCCTGTGGTAGAAGGCAGTCCTTGGCCTAGTTTCGTATTGTCTCTGCACTGCAAAATGGATTAACATTGAGCATGTAGCATTTGCAGCTGAGTTTGAAGGCAGTCTCATTTACTGCTAGAGAACCCTAGTGTTTCTCATCTAAGAGATTCTTGTGCACAACAGTTTTATGTTTAGTTTTGAGTATCAGGTTGAACCACCATTCTTCAGAATTGGCTTTAGCACACCTCACTGGCTCCTGAGATTGCCTTTTGGCTGTATGTTTTATTATTTGTATTTTTTATTTTCAGTCTTCTTGCAGTTTTCTTTTTAACAGTAGGCTGAGTTGACTTGCTGCTTTTGACTCCATTATCTGCTTCCCATTTCAACCCCCACCTGCTTAAAATGTTTAGTAGCTGGAAGTATGTCTCCTGGGACTGATATCTGAGCAATGGACCATTAAAAAGCAAAATGAAATGTAAAACTCCGTTTTGCTTGTGTGTCAGGAGCTCTGGATCTGTAAGTGAACACCTGCTTTGCTGATCACGGAACCTCAGGAAGGGAGAAAAGAGAAGGACTCTCTTTCAAAGCAAAACAGCCTGCTGGAAGCCAAAACCCCATCTTACCTTCTGTATTAGCTAGTAGGAGTAAAAAGGAAAAGTAGCTTTTATGTTTATGTGTGTTCTTCATGAAAATACATTGAAATGTCAGGAAGAAACTGAGTAGTTTGGTGAGGAGTGAGTGGTGCAGGCTATGGATTTTATTCTGTTTTTTTTATCAACTCACTGTATGACTTCGATCATGTGTCTTAGTTTTCCCCCCCTTTAAAGTGAAGACTGGAAAAGTATGTACTGTAGTTTTTGATGTTACACTTTATTTATATAGATTCCAAAAGATCCCACAGTGTTTAGGTACTATCCACCTATTATGGCAGTGCCATGTAGACTTCAACAACTGAAGTTGAGAGTTAAAAGTTTAACTAAACTCTGACAGGTACAAACTTCATTATGCTAACTTCCCCACAGCTAGCTTCTCTCATCAAAAGCAAACTTCTGCTTTAAGCCTCAATGAAGTAACAGCACATTTCTGGATATGTGAAAAGGCTCAAATATAGTGGAAGGAATTTATTAATGATGTATTCCCTCACAGCAAACAGATTTGTGGTCTCCTATAATTAAGCAATACAGAAGTAGTGCTTATCACCTTCCCTTTAGGAAAAATTAGAATAACCCCTACACAATGTTAGGCAGTTTTCTCCAAAACTAAAGTTTTATTGTTGAATCCTTACAAGTCTTGTATTAACAAAAACATATGTTTTATTTTCTTAGATGTTAATACAGCTTTTTGTTTGCATTTAAATCTTCTTGCGGAGTGTTTATACCACTCCAAAGGAAGAACATTGTTCACACATGAAAATTTGTAAATGAAACCAACTTGAAACAAAAGTAAAGCTAGGATATCTGTTTTAATATCTCAGAGAGTAAACCAGCTGTGTGTATATATATATAACATATACGTGCCAGTAGTAGATGTTAAATTAGATTTTAAGAATTTGTTTCAGCTTAATAGCCTAAAATGTTATTAGTAACATAGATAAGGAAATTACTTAATGAAAAATATATGATTTTTAACCTGACAGTGTCCCTCTTAATTAAGTTATGAGATCCTTAGATGAATGATGTTATAAAAGTGCAGTGTGTAGCTTCTATTATTTATAAGACAATGCCAAAGAGCTAGCTCAAACCGATTAAAGCAAGGAAAATCTCATTGAAACTTGCCATTCTGACCAAGTGAATGCTGAGTATTTCTAGAGAATTCATGCAGCTTTAGCGTCTCGCACATAGTACCCAGCTAGCTCTTTTTGATGCAGGAATTACACATTTTGGGAAAATAATGATAATAATATTCAATTAATAAAAGATATGATCTTGGCAGTTATTGAAATGTGAAAAAAATTCTAAGTATTTCAGTTGTGGTGACCGATTAAATTAGAAGTCTGTGTATCCTCACCTGCTTTACAAAGTCAGCCCTGCAGTGAAATTTTATTTTTATTATACAAATCTTCAAATATGCCTATTAGGCATCCAGTTGAGTTCCTCAGTTAAAGACCCTAATGGGGGTTATTTCTCCCTGTGCTGAGCTGGTCGAGGTATATCTGCCTTACGGCACAACAAGTGGTATAGACTCTCAGACCTTTAATCTACAGGTCTCCTAATGGTGGTAGCAAAACGTTCTAGTCTTTTTAGCTGTACTCAAGCATGTGAGCACTTTAAGTTCACCGCAGTTGCAGGGCTTAGGAGGGATGATGTATGATGCACAGCAGGGCTGTGCTGGCACAGGGCACCACTGAATCATTTCCGTCCCTCACTGTGAGGACCAGGGAGGCCAATATTAGCAACTCACTCAGCGTCCCAGCTGCAAGCTCAGCTCAGCCCAGTTGTGCAGTAAAACAGCAGGATCCTTGAGAGAGTTTGTGTTCTCCAACTTATGAATTGCTTTTGGAGGTCTTGTAACTCTTTCTTTGTGGAATGAGTCTTTTGGCTTTCAACTGCATGGAGATTAGGTGTGGTGCATGGCTCTACAGGCAGGAAGGCTAGTTGCTCTAGAAGTAAGAGAATTAAAAGGGTAAATATTGGTTTTGTTGGTGGTTAACTTACCTTTAGTGATAAGTTATTTTATCAATTAGGTACTTTAGTAATTAAATTATCTACAATTTAAGCAAATAAGAAATCTGAAATCCCAGATATATTAGAATCCATTGTAAATGTTTCCTTTCTGGGTCCATGAGTTTCTTCTGAATATCCAAATCATTGAGCTATGACTGATTAATTTCTCTTACTTTCTCTTTCTTATACTCACCACTCTTGAGGGCTGTAAAAATCATAAATAATGTGGAATTTCAATCAAACTGTGTGCAGCACAAGTAGTTAAAAACATCTTAGAAATTTTTTTTCTACTCTCTCTTCAGAAAAATCCAAAGCAACACAAATAATGAAGTAGTCAATTTTAAATGCTTGGTTCTGGGAATATTGTTGAAGCAGTCAAAATATGAAATTGCTAAGCACATCTTTAAGAAAATACATGTAAAATCTTAACATGATTATAATTTTAAGCTAATTTTCTATAGTAGTTCAAACTATAACCCCTAGAACTGATAGACTATAATCAGGTCTTATACTGATCATGCTTGGCATAGAAAATGAACCTACACAAGGCTTCAGCTTAGATTAACCATGCACCACAGATGTGTTCAATGAGCCTGTTTCCTGTTTTGCTTTATAAGCCCCACCCGAGTCCAATCCTTTAGAGACATTTTTATCTGCTAATAAGCATAAATGCTGTCATTCCTGCTGTCATTTATAAAATTATAAGACATTTATTGAGTCATTTGTGGTGTTTAAGGCTGCTAAGTTTCCCTGATCAGACACTGAAGCTCTGCTGGCAAATGTTTTAAGACTTTGGTGGTACACCTGATCACCCAGTTCTTTCTTCAATAGATTATTAGTCTGTGTTGAGTCATTTACTATGTAGAGGTTTGCATCAGATACCCAAAATGTTCTTGTTCTCACCACTATTCACTTCATACCATTTGTGCCTCCATAGAGATGATCCAGTTTTCCTCTTGAGTCCTGCAGACTGTAAATGTAGACCCTAAAGCGTGGAAGGTTTCAACACTCTATGTCTCTGTAAGAAGAAATGCAGGTCCAAAGAGGTTAAAGCAAGAGAAATGGGGTATGATGATGTGATTGGGTGAAACCATTTCAAAGGAGAGGATATGTGCTGGGGAGACTGCCATAAATGTCATATCCTATCACAGAAGCATAGAATGGTTTGGGTTAAAACAGTCCTTAAAGATCATCTAGTTCCAACTGCCCTGCCATGAACAGGGACAACTTCCACTGGACCAGGATGCTCAAAGCCTCACCCTTAAGGGAAAGGAGAACATCTTGCAGGCCTTCCGCTGCTCATGGCAGCTAATTGGGCTACATCTAACTTCAGGCATCATTTTTCCTGTAAAACAGTTTGATGAATACATCTGGAGACTGGAATTTCTGTATATTTTTACTTTGTATGTTACATACAAAGTAATAATACAAAGGGCAAGTTCCCTATTTCAATAGTTGAGTATATCTTTTAAAATCAATAGGAATTTTGCCATTGACTTGAATTTAAATTGTTGAAAGGATTCTCGTTTTAAGGGAAGATACCTAAAAGTTTCAGAATAAGGACATCTGTTAGCCAGACATCACTTCAAAATCCTGAATTTAGTGGAAAGTTTTAAAGGCTTTGTGGAAAATAATGGGCTGCTCTGGGGAACTGGAGTATTCAGAGTAATCATCAAACAGAAGTTTGTGAGTTTAGGGACTCTTCAGTATAGAAATGCTGGAATCACATGCTAAATGTTATGGTACATCACTTGGTTATACTAAAGAAGTACATCATCCTTTTACCTTGTGAAATCCTACTGTAATTTCACCCTTGCTGATATTTGTCCATTCAACTGCTGGTTTTCCTCCTAATTCATACTATAGTTGATTTTTTTGTTTTGTTTTGTTTATCCACATGAATAGAGAAGCTCATGAAATGGTCTCAAGCAGCAAATGGCTTTGGAAGTCAGACAAAGTGAACTAATCTCCAGTTTATAAATGTATGGGGATGCTGAAAGGACAAATGCTTCAGCAAGCAACTTTAAAGAGGAATTGGGATATGGAGTTTCTGAAGGAAAGGAATTGGAGGTGACAGAGCACAATACAGCCTGAGCATAATGACACACTGAGTAGAGAAATTTAATTACATAAAAAAGGATAATAGATGAATCAACTAAAAAAACAGACACCAGAGAGAGCCAGGAGAAAAGAAAAAGAAAAGAACCATCTGACCGTAGGAAAACAAAACAGAGAACTTTGCAATATCTTACTAGCCAGCCTTTGAAACTGAAGAGCATATATGAAATTTTTAAAAACTCATTCGTTTCTTAGGCTGCCAGGGAAAGGAGACTGAAAGGGACAAAGTAATTCTGCTCCCATACTGCTCAAACTGCTTCAAAGGTCTGCCCGGTGTGATAAATAGTACAAACCCCTTTGTGATCTCTGGATGAAAGTCAGGATAGTAAGTCCAAAAAATCATTCAAAGGCCAAGTCCAGCAATCCTCAGCCCTGATTCAGGCCAAACTGCCATTGTGTCTGGAAAACAGAGGATACAAGGGCACTGAGCCAACTTCTTTTTTTTTTTTTTTAATTTATTGGTGGGGGGAAAAGCTGAACAGCCTTTCAGAGTGGAGAAAATTGTGAGAAAGGGAGGGGGCCACCCAGTTGTGGTGGCCTGTCAAGGCTGAGCAGATTCTCCACTACTTTCATTCCACCTGCCACCAGTCTGCCTTATACTTTGCCTCATTCAAGGCCAGTCTTTGAGCCCATAAGGAGAACTTTGCAGAAAGTTATGGGCAACAGTCTGAATGGAAGTTCTGCAAACTTAATTATAGCATTTGCAGTTAAATGCAAACTAATAGCAAAGCAGTGGGAATAACTGGATATTCAGCAGAGAGAGGCTATGTAAAAATGCTTGATAGTTAGATGGATCTGAATTTGAACTGGACACCTTTTTAGCATCATAGAAGAAAGTCTAACCTCTGATTCAGGATGTATCCTTTTTTTTCTCTCTCTCTCTTTTCCCCTTTGCCTTTGTGTACAATGAAATCATAATCAAAGCAAAGCAAGCAGTTATGGTTCTCCTAAGGGCTGTATTGAACTCAATGAAGCATCTTTGTGATCTATTGTTCTTAAAAATGTTCACACTGAGCCACCTCCTCAGCATCTTCTTGCAGCTCAGGGTAGAATTTTACCTCAGGTTTCAGTGATTGTTTTGGAGGCTGAGGGAGGATTGCGACTGGTTTCCTTTTCCTTGGGAGTAAGCTTTCCTAGTTCTGGTAACTTTTGCAATTACTAAGTAGTAAGAAAGGCAGTTATTTGGGTGCCATTCCTTTCAAGTGTTGAAGCCACTGTGAGTTTGGAAGAGCTCAGCAGAACGCCTAACACATTGCAGAGACAGGCTTCATGCTGTGCTTCACAGGCACTCTTAACTCAGGCAAACTCATACTGCAGTCAGCTGAGATTTTCCCTGAGTGAGAAATGAGTTAAAAACTGAGGCAAGATCCTGATCTTTTACCCAGGCACAACTCCAACAACTTTAGAAGAGTTGCTTTTGACTTACAGCATTGTAACAAAGATCAGAATCTGGGCTTCAGCAAAGACTTCAGCAGTTGGCCACAGTCCTGTGAAGGCCTTTATTAATTTATTTATTTATTAAAATGGACAATTTCATTGACTTTAATAACCCTTACCTCAAAGTTCACTTGAAAGAAAACTAATAAGACTTTTTATTGAAAGGGAAAAAAAAAGAAGTTTAGCTATGGTCAGCCAGGGTGGGAAATTCCATTGTGGCTGCAAGCCCATGGCAGGTAGAGTGGAATTTAATGAAGGAAACTGCTGTGTTTTTGTGTCTTTCTGTATGTTTTTCCTTTAAAACCAAGAGCTGGGCAGGCTTCCCATTTGACCTGATGTGACCCAAGCAAATTGCTTCTTATATAAAAACAACTGCAGACTTGGAGAATGTGAAAATGCACTGTATCCTTTTTCCAACTCAGGGAAAATGAAAGCCTGAGAAACAGGACGGCCCTGTCAATACTCGTTGAGCAAAACTATCACTCAAGCCCTATAAAGAGAGATTAGAACAGGCTTCTTTATGCCAGAGGGATTCATTATAAGTTAGAACTCTTTAGGTGGTGGTTTGTTTTTTTTTTTAAACAGACACACTTAGCATCAGTAAGAAAAAAATCTATTTTTCAGATTTTTTTTCTTTTTTTTTTTTGTGAAAGGAGGCAAAAAAGAAGTGCTTGTAAAGGAAGAGGAGAGGGAGTGAGGGGAAGAAAAAGGTTTTAACTAACATCCCCAAATGAAAAGAAACAAATTGATATTGGTTAAAATTCAGGAAAAAAGCCCGACTTCTAGCTTTTGCTGTAACTTGGGAGAGCATAGGCACAGGGATTCAGGGTGTGTCTACTGATATTGTATTCAGATGTGTTGCCTTGGCATGTGTACTGACGGATTTATTTAAAAAACAAAGCAAAAAAAAAGGCATTGTGTGCTCGTGAAATGACTTCATAAAATCCTTCCCTTTATGAATTATTTTGATCACAGGGCTTGTTGTTTAAATTTCTAAAGTACTGTGCTTTTTTTTTTTTAATTGCCTTCATTTCAGAACTGTCTGTTCTCAAGTTGGCACCTTCCGCATAGCAGCATGCAGAGATTAAAGGAGAGGGGAGGGAGGGGAGATGTGGAGGCTTTCATCAGACCAAGAGGGTGATGTGGTGCGTAAGCAAACTCACATCTTCTTTTGGTCACCCCTGAAAATGAATCCTAAGCTCTCAGCCACTCTTCTCCCTTAAAAGCATGTCTAATCTGCAGCACCTACTCTGAGGAGAGACAAGGAAACATTTGGACCATCACATGCTGCCATGTTATAGGAGACAGAATAGACTTTTGTTTCTGTGTCTTGCTTAAAATGGAGGTGAAGAGCTTCCTAGACAGGAAAGCAAGACAAGGTAATGCTTTCCAGGTTCAGTGAGGCCTGCTTTTCCAAAACACAGGTTGTGCTTGTGCTCCATGGGCTTTTGACTGTTGCCGGATGGTTTTTTTCCTGCTGTGGCTTATGAGTGCAGCTGACAGACACCATGAGAACTCTCACCATTGCACACTAAAGGAACAACATGTAGAAGGAACAGTTTTGCTCTAGACATGGTGTTAAGGATCTGCAAATCAGTAGTAGTTACTCCCATAAGTTTGGTATTCACCATCAGCAGCATCCAGATCCTGTATTTCTCTAGAGATTACAATGGAGTTTTCAGACTGGGCATGAAACCTAGGGTTCTGGAGACCAGGGGTTCATTTGCTGTCATCTCTTTATTTGCTGGAGAAGATTCACAAGGTCTTCATCATATTTTTTGTTACTTGATAGAGTCTGAGGTAAGGTACTACTTGTGACAGCTTTCCCCCAGGACTATTTCTGCTTATATAAAGGAGGGCAGAATACTACTGACCTGAAAAGGGCTGTAAGCTTTTGATTCCAAGGTTATATTTATAGTGTTAGGATTTCCAAAGAAAGTATTTCTGTCAGGAATACTTGTATTTTCAGAAGGTGGTATGCTGATTCATGATCCTGGCACTGTTTTGAGGATAGGATTAATAAATTTATGTTATATGCATCGATTTTTTGTGTTTCTTCTCATTGCCCTGTCTAATGAGCAAACAGATGACAGCTGCACATATAAATGGGTGCAAAGTAACAGCATTGATTTGGAGTTCTAGATTGTGATGGAAAAGATGCTGATTCCCATGGAAGCAAAGAATCCTTGTTTGGTTGACTGTGTGCAGTGTTAGAGCTTTGCCTGAGTCATTAATGGTAAGACCAGTTGTTCCTCGGATATCCAGCCCCTGGAGCTGGAAGACAGGGAATGTGAGTAGAATGAAGTCCTCGTAATACAAGGAGAAATGCAGTTAGCCACCTGCTACGCCACTTAGACACATATATCTATGGAGCTAGATCAAATCTACCCAAGCATACTGAGTGGATGTACTGGCTGAAGTGCTCACCGAGGCGCTTCCCATCATGTACCAGCAGTCCTAGCTGAGAGGGGAGATCCCAGTTGACTGGAGGTTAGCCAATGTGATGCCCATCCACAGGAAGGGCTGGAAGGAGGATCCAGGAAACTATAGGTCTCTCAGTCTGACATCATGCAGATTTTGATCTGGTTATGGAAACAGATCATCTTGAGTGCCGTCACATGGCATGTGCAGGGCAACCGGGACATGAGGCCCAGCCATCATGGGTTTATGAGAGGCAGGTCCTGCTTGACCAACCTGATCACCTTCTATGACAAAGTGACCTGCCTAGTGAATGAGGGAAAGGCTAAGTATGTTGTTTACCTGGACTTTAGTAAGGCATTTGACACCATTTCCTACAGCATTTTCCTGGAGAAACTGTTCTGGCCTGGACAGGTGCACTGTTCGCTGGATAAAAAACAAGCTGGGTAGCCAGACCCAGAGGGTGGTGGGGAATGGAGTCACATCCAGGTGGTGGTCAGCCACTAGTGGGGGTGTCTCCTGGGCTCAGTATTGGGGCCAGTCCTGTTTATCTTCATCATCAAGTGCGCCTTAAGTCAGTTTGCAGATAACACCAATTTGGGCAAAGAATGTTGATCAAGGCAAGAAGGCTCTACAGAGGGGTCTGGACAGGCTGGATCAATGGGCTGAGGCCCATTGTATGAGGCTCAACAAGGACAAATGCCAGGCCCTGCACTTAGGTAAGAAAAGCTCTCTATTGTCAGCGCTGGCGAGGCTGCACCTCAAACCCTGCGTTCAGTTTTAGACCCCTCAACAAAAACTTTGAGGTGCTGGAGGATGCTCGGAGAATGGCAACGGAACTGGTGAAGGGTCTGGAGCATAAGTCTTATGAGGAGTGACTGAAGGAGCTGGGGGTGTTTAGCCTGGACAAAACGAGGCTCAGGAGGCATCTTTCAGTCTCTACAACTACTTGAAAGGAGGTTGTGGCAAGATGGGGGTCAGTCTCTTCTCCCAGGAAACAAGCCATAGGACAAGAAAGGGCCTCAAAATGCACCAAGGGAAGTTTAGATTGGATATTAGGAAAAATTTTCTCACTGAAAGGGTTGTCAGAGGCTGGAACAGGCTGCCCAGGGAAGCGATGGACTCACCATCCCTGGATGTATTTAAAAGACATGTGGATGTGACACTCTGAGACATGGTTTAGTGGTGGGCTTGGCAGTCCGGGGTTAACAGTTGAACACAATGATTTTAAAAGCCTTTCCCAACCTAAATGATTCTGTGATTTTATTATTTTTTTTTTGCTACACATAATTTTTCTGCAGGTGGCATAGCTTTCAGGTCCTAGTAGATTAGTTTTTAACGGTATACAGGAAAGTTCCAGAGAGACAAATAGTGGAAACCCTATTGTCTTATTCTAGAGAATTTTCTTCACAATTTAGAGACACTTTGTTCCCAGAAATTCTTTTCCATAGCCTAATCGATCATTCTGATAGAGAGAAATAAAATCTATTTAGAAATTACCTCAGGTCTTTTCCCTTTGCAGATTAGACATCATTCTCATCTCCAGAAGTGCACTTAATCCATTCATCCAGTAATAGATGAATTATTTCTTTTAAATATGATTTTCTGTTGGTTGTGTTTGGGTTTTTTCATGATCCACTATCCGCACAAATGTTTTCCAGCCTGTTTCTGTGGCATCTAATATAATATAAAGTGCAGCATACCCACCAACGAAATGCTGTGACATTCTTACTATGTAACTTTGGGGAGAAGGCCTACTCTAAGAACTTGTTAGGGCATACAGTCATTTCTGTGAAATACATCTTTTCTTAAAGAAAATTAATTAAGTAATGTGCACTGGGTTTAGATTAGTCTTAACGCTACTTAGGGATGTTTAGAAATACAGTATTTCAGCAGTAGACTGCCTAGCCTGTCAAATCAGTCCTTTTCTATCATTTTACTGGACAAAGTACTTGTCAGAGTGAGAACAGTTTAGGTATACAGATGTCTTTCTCAAATTTAAAGTGAAGTACTGTAAGGTGTCTGCATTTTTGACAATGGACTTTATGGGTGTTTGAATTCCAGCAAAAGGCCTAAAGAAATTACTAAAAAAGAGGTCGAAGTGCATTTGGCAGGTCATAGAGCAAATCCTTTTGCGTGTCAGTTCTTCCAGTTTGGTCAGACTGTCACAGGACCATGTAATAATATGTCGTCTGTTATTTGAGTAAGATAAATTCTCTGCAGCTTTTTTTAGCTCATACTCTTTTATAGATCTCAGAGGGAATTTTGCTCAAGAAAGAAGTGGGTAGTGCTTCAGAATTTAATGCTGGATTTTTATGTCCCTGGTCTTGACCATGTATGTGACCAGATTTCTGAGTGAAAGGCAGGACAAAATTAAGATGTTGCTATGTGAAAAGCAGATGAAGGAACTTCTAGTTTAAAAAACCAAATTAAGGTATCAGCAGGAGATTTGCAGTTGGTTTAGATGATTTCTAATTTGTACAAGCCTGTGTGGACCTATTTCTTTCTCATTTAATGGCACACCCAAAACTTTCATTGGCTTCAGTGCAATTATTGTTACATCTCCAGGAACTTTCCCAATAAGCCTACACCAAAATCCATTTATCTAAGTGGGAATGCTTCCAGTAACACCTGTATGCCCTGGTCTAGGCTGTATATGCAAGTACCTCTGAGCTGAGTACTATTGGAAATAGCGTTCTTCTTTAAAAAGGATGCAAAATAAAATAGGTATTCTGATCAATAGTACCTTTTTGATGTAAAAAGTAGTAACAACGTGAAAAGCTACCAAAAAGAATTATAAAAATCACATGATGTATACTGCAATTTGCAATAGGTAATGGCTCAGAAAGATTTGTTTTTTCTGGAATTTGAGAATATCACTGATTCTGGGATGTCTCAGTGCTTCTGGGAACTGCATTTGTAAATACTGCAATATTTACCTTATATATGCTTTTTATGTTATATGTTTGTTATATTTTCAGAGCAGTAATATAAACCCTGATATTAGTATTTTGAAGTATGGTAGGTTTGTTTACCTGAAAAAATTCTTATGGAACATATAAACTCTTGTGAATACTTATAACTGCTTACTCTTTAAGTGTATGACTAGTCCTGTAGGACTAAAAATTCAGGGGAATACCTAACCAGCTGTAAGCTAAGTATATGAGTGCATATTTTCATAATCAGGGTTTTAAATTTTAAAACTGCACAGGAATCTTATCATCTACTTAAAAAAAAAAAAAACACAGGACCTCTTTTGGAATAAGAAACAAGAACATTGCTAACCTAAAATAGAGAGGGAGAAAACTTACACTGTTGAAGCTGCAAAATGGACTGAAATGAGAAAACTGTATTTACCCAGTTTGGAATCTGGCAAGTGCACTTAAAGTACTCTTATTTTTCTTTCTTTCTTATTCACAGGGTTGCAGGATTTGAGCTAGGTCTAAAGTCAAAATAAATATCATGCCTCACTCGAGAAGAACTTGCCCTCTTTATTTAAGAATTCGTATAAAGCATTCAACAGGGTTGAGTGGTATTTTATTTGGTTAAATTAGGGTTTGAGGTTTGTAAAGTTTAAACTTGGTCCCCTTTTGAGAATGATTTAAGACAGGAATGCTATAATCATCTAGTTATATGAGGCTGGAGCAGGTGCCGGGTATGGAAAAATGTTTTTTTTTTCTCCTTCCATCTGTTCTCTGAACTATTTAATTCTTCTTGCAGGAATCTGTTAATAGCTTTTCCTAAGGTTTCCCTGTAGGTCGACAATTCACTGCAGAACCCCACAGGCAGTGCCTTTGCATGTCCTGGGAGAACTTGTGCACAGGCTTGTCCCTCTATTCCAGGTGGAATGAGAAAACCAGAAAAATACGCTTAGGGATCGTCTCTGTATCTTTCTTTTGAGTGCAGCAGAGGTTGGACACACTGAAGAGTAGCTTCATGATCTACTTCTGCTGATGGGAATAATATTACTTTCTGTTGGCTTTAAAGCAATAAGCAAAATTGGGTTGCTTTCCCTCCTGTGTGAACATCTGTCAGTTAGTCCGGTTCTGGGTTTTTGAGTATCCAAACAAGTGATAAACGAAAGTGAAACCACCTTGAAAATGTTTAACTTGTTATAGTTTCTGCTTCTGAGTTAGGGCAACTTGAGTTTGTCAAGCTAGATGTCCTGTTGTCGAGCAGATAAGTTTCTTCATTCCTTACTACCTTGACTTTGTGACGGGGGTCCCCAGACATCTGAGCTTTGACTTTTTTTTTAAACTCAGGGTCGTGTTCTCTTCTTAGTGCAGATTTCTTCACAATAATTCTGCTAATATTAATGGGATTCATACATAAACCGTTTTTGTAGATACAGAGGAAGGAATCTCAAGTGTTTTAGTCTTGCCATCTCTATATTAAGAATGCTATCAGATGAGAATACTTTTTACAGCAAAAAAGTATTAGCGATATTCCCCCAACACACACCTCCCTTGGAGGAAAACAGGAGCATGTGCATGCAGGAAAACTCTGACAAGTTTGATGTGAGTCGGAACTTAAACTTCCTCCAAGCTCTGAACTTCAGGAATCCAGCATTTGGGTCTAACCCAGCCCTATTTTGTGAGCTGACAAAGTTGCAGCTAAGGGTAAAAATCTTTCCTGTTTAACTTTGAAAATCTGAAAGTCAGGATTTTAGATTTTTCTCTAAAGTAAATTAAGACAAATGAGACTTTCCAGAGTGTTAATTATTCCCCTCCTTTGACAGTCCCATTATGATAGGACAGATTTCTCTTTATAGACTCCTGTCTCTATCCACTGGTTAGCAAGGGTACCTGGCTAAATGCAGACTTTACAGATAGCTACAATAAGTGAGTTGAACACTATCCAATATTGCCACACTTGGATGTGTTCAAAATAATGAAAGCAAGTCTTCTTCATTTCTAATTTGAGCTTTCCTGTTCGGTTTTCTGTGAGCTGACATTGATTGATTGAAATGGACCTTTAACTCAGACAGTCATCAGACTCACAGCACAGGTGTTAGTGCAGGGAAATCTTCCATATTTCCAGAGTGTTTAAATTTTGTTTTTGTTACCATTTATTTCCAAATGAGTATCTCATCTAAGTCACTGAAAGGAAGGAGAGTACTCTGGGAATTGATGACAAGAGGCTTGCTTTGGTTTTATAACTTTTCTTCTGGATGAATACTCTTGACTTCCACTGGAGAGGGAGGACTGGGCTAAACGGAGCATTTACCCCCATATATCTCCATGATGTTCAAGAGACTTCATGCATGTACACAAATATACACACGTATGTCTGCTGAGCCTTTCAATTTTCCAAGTGCTATGAGTAATTATTTTCATTCCTTTTCTAATAAATAGGTAAGTGGAAACACAAACTTCTCCCATGAAATGGGTAGCAGGTCCTAGAAATACATGAATCAAGAACCCAGCACCTCTTGGTTCTGGTTCAGGTCCAGGTGCAGTTTCTCTTACCTACACACACATTCCTTCTGCTTGAACTCTTTGCTGTAGATCATAGGGGCAACTTCACCTGTCTCTCCTGGAGGTGGAAAAGGATAGATCTCTCAAAGAAACCCTGTATGGGTTGCTTTGAGCACTATGTAGGACTAGACTGCTATATGGGAGTCTTAAGTCACTGATGTGAGAGGAGGGCATATAATTGCTATTCTTTCTGCCCAGACAGTAGACGTGCTACTTTCATGCTTTCCAGTTGTTTTCAAGTCCCAAGTATGAAGTGCTGCTGTCATGCCAATTAATAGTTCATTATTGTGTATACACGCTCAGATATATGTAGATGTGTTATATATATAGTTTATGTCTAAGTACATGAAAGTATTCAAGTGTACCTATATGCACCCAAAGAAACTCTGTGTTTTGCAGATTCAATTCAAATGACTTGGTAGTGAAGGCTTGAAGCTAATTAGAATACCCACAGCAGTCCTCCTTTCTTCTCTGTAAAAGGACCATGCATGTTACATATATCCGCCTTGCAAACTTGTTCTTTCCAGACACTTTCAAATAATAGGATCAGGACTGTATTTGTCTTGAAGAAGTGTGGGTGATCTGAGAATAATGAAAGCATGTTTCAGATACAAGAAATTTTTCTGCTAATCCGGGTTTCTAACAGTGCTGTCCCTAACAATGTTTTCCTTTTGTGGCCTTGAGTAGGTCACAACAGCACTTTGCCACTGTTTTCTCATCTCAGCCATTGTGAGTCTTGACTAAGTAACATTTGGAAGCATTTTTGCAAATGAAAGTTAGTTGTGGAAATGCACAGATAGAAAAGCCAACAGTATGATACTAGACTGATGTTTTCCAAAGGCATTCTGATGAACTTTCCCGGAAACTTAGCTCTGTTTCTGTTAACTTTAAAAAGTAAAGACATTATCTGTAGTATTACATTTAGTTCTATTCGTTAAAGAAGTGTTTTGAAATACATTATTGTTTATAGTCCAGCAACAAGCCCAAGATAAGTGATGTGTTATGGGCTGCTTCGTGGCACAAAAGCATAACAGGAGGAAATGCTTTCTTTTCCAGTTTTCACATTGTGACCTGACATTTATGTATATTGCATAAAGCAAATTCTGAATACCACAGCTTTGCTGACTAGGGACTGGAAAACATTTGTTGTCCTTTTTACTTGCTTTTTGTCATTTTCTGAGTTCAACACACAGTGCTACGCAGCTCTTTCCAGATAGCACAGAAAGACCTGGCCATAGACTTTAGATGAGGCTGCACTATAACTTTTGTTCATGTCCAGCTTTTCAGTACAAAAATAATGTGTACCTGAGTTCAACCGAAATGATTGTGTCTGCCTGATCATATCATCTACAGAGCCAAATAATCTAAAGTATGCATGGTTTGATAGACTAAGCATCCAACAAAAGCTTCCTTAAAATGAGTCATATCTTTGATTCAAGGGTCACATTAGTTGAAATTAATCAGTCTTCCTCTTTCTGGCAGTGGGAAATTTAAGAAGAAAAGCAAAAGAATTACTGCAACATAACAATGCCATCCATTGTAAGGCAGTGCCAGCCAGGGATACCAGGCAGCAACTAGCCGGGCCAAATCAGCACTTATTTATTAATTCCAGGAATGTCTCAAATATTTGAGGGCAGTTTCCGGACACAGCAGTGATGGCAGAGGGTTCTGGCATTACAGTTTCTGAAGGCATCATAGATCTCCTGTTGGGAAGTGTTCACATTAGGACACTCTTTTTATTACACTTGAAATAATTGTCCTTCACGCTGTTCTAGCAGGAGTGGCAAAAAAACTTCATGGATAAATAAAGGAAGCAGCACTTCTGTCAGCTTCTCATCTAGAGGCCAAGTTCATTTTTCCTCTTCCTCTTTTTGAAACTTAGTTTGACATCAAGCAAGAGGTCAAAATTCGAGCATGATAGTTCAGATGTGCTCACCTAAAAGTTACATTATAGTTACTATGTCCTTGATAATTTTTAGCATAAAAGGAATCCATCGTTATATTTCCTCCGTCCCTTGCTATCCTACTGCTGTCTTCTCTGTATTTGCATTACACATTTATTAGATCTTTTGCAAGTATCTCCACTCAGTGTAGAGACACCTATTCCTTCAAGTGTTACTCTCTCTTCATTACCTCTTCTTAACTGACAGTTATTCTCCCATGCAGGTAAAACTCTCATTTCCTTGATCTCTCTCTTATCTTTTTCCTTCGGTTTTCACAGCCTAATGGATTGAATGCAGATATAACCCAGTGAAACTGTGCAGCTTACGTTACTTAGGAGGTAAAACCATGCTACTTGGGCAGAGTATTTGAGCCATAAATATATTAATTTATTAATTTTGATTCCATAGACAAGTGTTTGCTTCTGAACTCTCGAGTTGCATCCAGACTTTTGCATGAACAATATTTTAGATTTCATTTTACAAAAAAGATGCCTAAGCATTAGTCAGTCCCAACCTTGGCAGCATAAATTCACACAGAAAAAAAAAGAAATCCAGTCTAAAAAATAGTATAATGCAAGAGAAAAATACATGCCTGAAAAGTTTTCAGTTCTATTTTATAGATTACAGTTCTGCACTCATAGGATTTGAGCATGTCACAGAAGTTCATTAAGCAATGCAGCTAATATTTGATGTGAATTTATGGACTTGTTTGGCTTTTGCTTTTCCTCATCCAGCAACAGAATACAGGACCCAACGTATATCCAGCATGATTGTCCCCATGCCTTTTCCAATTCTGTTTCTGCTCCATCCTGTTTACTCATTTCTCTCAACTGTTTAATTTGTGATTATAGGTCTGTCAATGTTTCCTAGAGACATGGTTGTCAAATTATTTAAAGCAACGTTTGTCCACTTCTTCTGTGTTCAGACCTGGTGTTAGGCCAGACCTGTTGTTCTTCAGAAACGAACGATGCTGAAAGTTTGCCTCCTTCTTAATTTTTCTCCACCAAAGGCTGATGGAATTTGTGGAGTTCCTGGTTTTACACCCTGCTGAAAACTTTAGTTAAGAATGACTGTTTTCCCCTTTAACACTAACCTGGTCTTGTTTGCTACTCCCTTTCAACCAATCTACTTCTCCCTTTCAACCACAAAGTGCAAAACAAGGTTAACTGCTTACCCAACAGCAGTCTGCATTGCCAAGCAAGATACCCAAGATAAACACAATTTCTTTCAAGTTCACAAACTGACTTGAGATTGGAGCAATGAAGGTTTGCTAGGATTAGAGAAGGAAGGCAAATGCAGGGTGGCTGTAGAGCTAGCAAAAAATGGTGAGTACAGTCTGACATGGAAAATAATCCCAGGAAAAACAGTTAAAACTGAGAGGAACTACAGCTTAATATTTTGGGAGTGATGAGGAAACAATTCTTCATTAGCAGATGTAGCCTCAATAAAATGTAGGGATTCTTTTTGAATTTATGCTTAGGTCTTGGCCTCGGCAGGCTGTTTTCTTCCCTGTTTTTTACTGTATTAACCAAATGTGTAAGAAATTAAAACCACACAATGAACAGCATTTGCTCTCTGCAAACTTGCAGTGAAACAACTAGGAGGGAATGAGTTCCTGGGGATATGCATTTTTAATACTCTCTTCTGACTAGTACCATATCGTTACATCTTCAGTCAATAAAAGTATGTGTTTTTTATATATATACACACATATATATATATAATTCCAGTAAATAGCTGTGGAAAGGAGGAAAAATAGTTATAAAAAGTAAACATTCTAAACAACAAACAAGCTTAGTGTACAACTAAAGGAAACTTTGAAGAAACAGGCCTTCATGAAGGAGTAACATTGTTGAAACCATATGTTTTCCATGTACCAAGAGACTGTTTTAATAGTTTACAAATGTATTAAACCACAAAAAGTCTAAAATTAGTGTTTTAAAGGGCTAAAGATTGACATAAGTCATTCCAGTTAGTGAAGGACTTCTTTTCATCCACGTCCAGTGAATAAACTTATGTGACTGAACAAGAGATGTTTGTGAGGGACTGGTGTGTCTATGGCTGCTGATTAGAGTTGTATGAAATGTTTCTGCTAATTTGTAGTGTTCATTTTCCTTAGGTGTTGTATCTAGTGGGAAGTATGGTGGCCTAGGCCACAAGTAACCCAAGTTTTTTCCCCGCTTTGCTGCTGATATGCTAAGTGGTCTTGAAAGAGGCATTCCTCCTCACTGTACTAGTTTTGCCATTTGCACCCGAAGGAAGCCCTGTCTTTAGCAGCTTCAAATGGCATGATGAAAGGTACTGGCTATGAGCTTTGCCAGTCTTTTCTCCTAAATTTTGCTTGAGTTTAGTAGCCTCAAGCAAAACTCAGGTGAGTCTTCAGTGCTTTCAGGAGCTGTGCTGAAGTTGTACAAAACATTGTATACAGCATGTTTTCACTTTAACAGCTCCAGGGTTAATCTGAGCTGGGCCCCCCATAGTTAACAGGGCTTGCAAACCTCAGGAAATCCTTCATCATCTGATCTGAATTATGAATTGGCAATGAAACCAACATCTTCTGTTGAGCAGCACAGGTTTTGTCAGTCTGTGCAGCACTGTCTCCACAAAAGCTTAGTTCTGTTTCAGCAACACTCAAACGCCAGCTCTGCTCAGTTGCAAGCCCTATGCATTCTCCTCTTCATCCTTAGATGAACTTCATCCCAGATGGCTTCATTCTTAATTGATTCTGTACTGTGTATGACCACAACTGAGGATTTTGTATTAATGTCACCCTGTTCTCTGATATCACGGGCCCCTGCTGAACATGATCTGGGTTCCTGCCTCCATACCATGTTCTCAAATGCAACATAGGTTTGCTTTTTCAATCCAACTAATCATGACAGCTCTTTTCCTTGTGGTTTGAGCTATTTACAGAGAAAACTAAGTCACAGAGCTACCTGACAATGTCAGTCATTGAATAGTGTTTGTGCCTTGCTGCTAGTTCATAGTAGCTCTATGCTTGCTTGACAGGTTTTCATCCCAATGGCTCTTCTACTGAGTTTCTTGTCTGTAAGGAACTCATCTTTATTCTATACAGCCCTTGGTAGGAGCAAACTTAAGAAAAAAAGATGTACTTGGCAGAAGGGAGGAAGGTGGTTTTGGTCCTCAATAGGTAGGTCTGGTGCTCTACCAAAAATCTGCTTTTATTTTCCTGATGGTAAAAATACAAAACCTGCAAACAAAAAACTCTCACTGAATTTTCTGCACTACTAGAAATGGTATCCAGATCTTTTCTTTAAAAAATGGTCAAAATGTGCATAAGAAAAGGAGCTATATTAGCTCCTCTAATAAAGTATTCCTTTCATTCTTTGTCAAAAATGGTCACATGGTAAACATTGAACAAAAAAATTTGAAATGTTAAAGGAACAAAACTCTTCAGGGAATAAATTATTTTAACAACTGGCCAATATAAAATTATACAGTACAAGTCTCCTAAAGTAGTAATTGATAAAGGAATAAAGCTGCTAAAAGAGTATATTTTTCATTCGCTGGAACTAACTGTATAATAGCACTCAGCTGTATTTAATCTCTGGGGGCCTATGGAACAGGCACAAAAATGAACATAAGTTAAAATCAACGAGTGATCTTTCTTGAGATCTGTGGTACCTGCTGCCTTCTGGAAACAGCCATGTTACTGCAGCAAGCCTAGTTGCTTGTCCCCACAGTACTTTGCCATTCTGAGCTTTTTTTTTTTTTAATCTGGATGTTAAGTAGGTAATTCCCAAGGTAACTCTATTAAGTGAAAAAGAACGACTCTTCTAGCCTGACACCCAGGGAAAGTGAGATACAGGAAGAATAAAGTCTTTGCCTGGGTTCAGACTGGTTTTTTCTACTATGCAATATGGCTGTTGTGAGCCTCACTTCTTCCATGGAATACTGGATGAAAACACATCAGAATTAAATTTTTAAATTGTGATTCCACTGGATACTGTAAAACAGGCTTACACGGTGTTAGACTCAGGTCCTTCAGCTTCCAACAGTGCATACATGAATCTCAGTATGGAAACCAAGTATCAATTTTATATTAGTTTCTGGTTGATTAAAGAACTCTCACATTATATTTCAGAGCTATGTGAGCGTGCTTCAAAGGCTGAAGCGCACATGGGTGCAAAAAGAGAACATCCCAAGAGGGGGAAAATTCTCCCACTGTGTGGCTATCATGTGACTTTTATTTGCCTTCAAAATGAATCTGTCCCAGAAATTTCTTAAAACTTTCATTGAGGAAAAGAAGATAAATTTTTCAGTAGGTAGATACAGGCAGAGAGATTCTTGGTTGAGGACACTAGAAAGAGCATGGAGACTTGGAAGAATGCATACAAATGGCATTTAATTTATCCTTCTTATATCTTGGTGGGTCTTGAGTGGCTGAGTGATTTCTAGCTCATGCAGGCTTCACCCAGTGGTCTCTCTCCAATGTCTCTTCCTGTTTTTCCATCCACTGCTCAGACTGTCTGTCCCTGCAGAACTAGTTTATTCTTCTTGAGATCAGTCACACTGAAACAACTGTATGGAATTAGACTTTTTAACTGTGTAGGTCAACTAGTTTTGGGTTTGCTGGTGCTTCTCTCCCATTGTCTGTAAGTCCATTCTTCAATAATTTAATCAGAAGTAAAAGCAAGGGCTTTTGTCGGAATAGTCTAGAATTTGGGGTGTATTTTAAATTTTAATTTTTCTTTGTATTAAAATTTTGAAACTGCCTTCTTGTCATATAATTTCCTTATAAAGCTATTGACCTAATTGTATTAAGTTTTAACAAAACTTGAAATTTAGAAATGTGTTTACATTTTACAGCATTTCTGGTTTTGTCCCTAAAAAAGGAAGTAACTGACTTCCTTATTTTCTTGCACTGTTCGCACTCTTTAGAGGAGAATATGCAAGAAACTTTGATGAGTGGGTAAAAATAATAAAAGATAAATGGGCCTTTTTAAAGTTCTACCCCATGCATACCCTGTGTCCTTGCATCATATATTCACCTAGTCTGTTCATCATAAAGAGGCTGCATCAATTCAGAAATAGTAGCATGCTTCTAATAACAAAACTGAAATAATTTCCCTTTATAATCCACAGCATCAGTTACAAATTTCTCTGACTAATTATTTTAGGATAGAAATTGTTATACTTTGAGACCTGATGGGATGAAACAAAAAAAAAAAAAGGCAGCTAGGTAGAAAAAAGCTTCAGTGTTTTTCTTAATGGTGGTTTTAAGCATATAGAAAGCAGTGAGGAAAGACAGAATAAGGATAAATTGCAGTATTACTAACATACCAAATAATATATTTTGTTTCTGCCTTCAAAATGGCCCAAATGAATGTTGTTTAAACTTGGCTTATTTTGTAGATACCCTTGAGAGTCTGCTACTAAATCAAATGCCAAACAAGTTAGTTCAGTAGTCTCAAAGTGGTATATACAAAACATATGTAGATAGAATATCACTTGTGTCTGAACCTCACTATTTTTCTTAGTTGAGATCTGTCTCCATTCTCATGGTAACCAACCACTGATTGACAGTAATGCTGTGAACTTCCACTTATTAGCTAATGCTGACTTTTCATCAAAATAGGAGCTGAGCATAGCATTATGGAATATTCATGGAACAAAATTCCAGAGAAAGAGGTCTCAGGGTCAGGAGGAGGGAGGGAATGAGAGACAGATGCCAGATTGCCTGTAGAGAGTCCAAGCATGTGTTTTTGTTTGTAGCAATGATGCACATGCCTTTTGCGGGTGCAATTATTGGTTCTGCCTTTGAAAGTTTTACCATAAATCTGTTTCTCAATCTCCCTTCATTTTTGACCCAAATTAACCTCTTCTCTGCACAGTTCTGTTACTTAACACTGGTTTCTCTTGAGAATATCTGTACACCACCATGCTGTAGGTGTTCTCTCCTGAATTTCAGAGATCACTCTGAATTCAAATCTGTTTCTGATCAGATTTTAATTTTAATTCATTAGTATTTGTGTCTTTTCATGATCTTCACGCACTGGATTTTATACTTCACTGAGTCATTGCAATGAACAACACATGAATGAAAAAAAAATTCACCCTTTATTTTTGGTCTCTGCCTACCAATTCAGCTTTAAGCAAAGGCACGCAATCTGTAAGTAGATGAAAACTGAGACCTAAAGTATTAGAATATCCATTTAACATATCATGACACTTTCCTTTTAATCTATCAAATGCTTAAATATCTGAGTTCTCTTGTTCTAGCAATAGCTTGTCTTATTTGAGTGACACTTCAGGTCTAATGAAGCTGACTGCAGGTGACTCACAGCTAACTATGCAACAGATGTGGGGTGAAAGCTTTTAGCAGCCATGCACCTCCAAGTGGGAATTCCCAGCCTGTAGTATCTGTGACATTGATATTGTGCTATTTTCCCGTGTCAGACTCAGTCTTTATTGTGGACCTGACAGGTTCAAAGTCACATAAGCTACATCTTGTCATAGAGTGTTTCAGAGAAGAGGCATTTAATAGTGTATTAGCATTTGTTAGTTTTATTCAGGAAATGGACAAAAAATGCATCTCAATATTCTTGTATTCTTGAGCAGCTTTGAACTTTCTGTTAATTTTCTAACCTGGCAAACACGCTTGAGCTTACTAGGTAAAGAGACTGCAGTTAAATTCAGCTGCCAGTTGTGTGATGTCAGACTGAATATAACATGCACTGTTTTTAAATGTTGCCTAAGTTACCATGAAGAGGTATGTATCAGAACATAAACTCATATCATACTATGTACACAGTCGGGAATTTTCTGTCCCCTTGTCTTCTCGAAAGAGAAACTCTTCAATAGCTTAGGAGTTTGTTTTGGGGAGATATAGGATTTTCCTGTGAGATTCCTCAAATTCTTGAGGAGCTTCTCCTGTGGTACACCCAGGTCTTATGATGGGAAAATAAGAGCCATGGAACAGCTCACAAATATGAGCTTTGTGATGCTGGGTAAGTCAGGGAGGGTCAGACGGGTTGGCAGTTTCAGGTTTCTGGTATGATCCCACAGTGGTTTGAAGTAACTGTAAACTGCATCAGTTCTGTCACAGCTGAGTGGTAGTCTTCATCCCTAAATAGGGTGTCAGTCACTTGGGATAGCAGTTGAGTGTGGATGCCTGCTGTCCTAAAGGGACCAGGAGCTTACTGGATACCAGCCTAGAACTCTCTGCAACACTATTTATCAAGAAAACCATTCTTTCGAGCCAGAGATGTGTGTCTAGGCCCTCAAAATAGCAGTAATTTAAATGCATATATATGTATTTTTATTTTATTTTATATAGGGCAGAGTTGCCTGAAGCCTGTTTATTAGTTAATAACCCCCTCCAGGTTACCGTCTCTAATCTTGTAATGAAATTGAGTTAATAAATCCAAGATATTATTAAATAAAGTAAGTATTTAATATTGCTTGTCCTCTTTGAATCCAAGTTGCAATACAACAGAATTTCATTTTATAAATAACACCTTTCGTGCTAGCACCACAGGGCATGATTCAAAAGAATCTAAATAGAACATGAATGCTGTAATCAAATGCAGACCCCAGGAAGGCAGATTAAAAAGGCATGTTGCTGGTTAGCACAGCAGACAGGGTAAGCATAGCAGGTCACAGCAGAAAAGCTAGTTACAAAAACAACGGCACAATCAAATGAAAATTGTTTGCTTGTGCCCACTCCAAACCATGGCTGACTGCTTCTGCGTCCATGACCTATTTTCTTAAATAAAAGAAGATTTTGAGACATTGTTACATTTTAATTACTTTGTACTCAACAAGAAACCTGCAAAAATCTCAATTCTGTGTTTGCACCTGGAGGACACCAGGAGAATCTGTATTTATAGGTAGAGACTCTACATCTGGAGAAGACTTTTCCACTAGGTTAATTTCATCCTTTTCTGTTTATCTCATCTCTTTGCACCCACTGCCAAAGGCTGTGTATCTCCTCCTGCAGAGAGGAACATACAGCAGAGGCAAAGGCTGCAGGGAACTGCTGTGAAGCTTGCCTTGCAGAGAAGGGGAATGCTTGCATCCTGCAAGTGTTCAGTGCTGAGGCAGAACTGGCAGAAGCAAAGGAATCTAGTCTTCAAATCCTGTGAAGCAGCCCTATCATGGTATGATTTCCCTTGCAGTGCTTTCTGGCCACTGGCACGTGCCTGGCCCTCCTGTCCGCACCATCTTGCTGTTTTTCCTCCTTGAGGGTGTCACAAAGGTGGAGTGAAGGTTAATGGAGCAAAAAAAAGAATTAACCTCCATGTGCCTGTCTGCAGCTGCTCCCAAGGTCTGGTCACAGCATGGCCTTTCTCTAAGCACAAAGCTTTAGCTGTGTGGAGAGATGCACAGAGTGGAAGAGAGGAAAGTCATGGTCTCCAAGCACTCCCTTGCATGTACTGAGGTTCTTCCACCTCTCTTTGCTGAGATGGGGAAAGCGTCAGCCTTTTTGAAGCTTGTCTTCTCTAGACCAATACAAGGCAGGCAGAGAAACCTTTAGGTCATACTGTGATTTTTAAAATTATTTTGTGTGTGTGTGCACATATGTAGAATTGAACACACTCAGTCTTCCAGTTCAAGGACTAGCAGCCAAGTCAGGGGGCAGAAATAAAACTCTGATGATTTTATATAGATGTGTGTGCATATGTACAGATGTATACATTTTTATTTGTATGTGTAACATGATTATGAATATCAAAAAATGTTTTATGGAACAAGATTTTGTTATAATTAGGTACCACCTCCAATATTCCAATATTTGCATGTGAGTCACAAGAAGGGACATCAGTGCAATTGTCTCACCAAGCTACCTAAAGAATAAAAATATTTCTGTAGACAGTCTACTAATTTACTTAAACAGGTAGGATCAAACTAACATAATGCAAATAATGAATCACAAAAACTAGTCTGTTAACAGTATTGTGAAAATTAATAAATAAATAAATAAACCTTCCAGAGTTGGCCTGCTGTACTCAAGGTAAGTGAAATATTTAGTGGTGGCAGCAGCAAAATTGAAATATGAGATCTTGCATCCCAAGTTATTAGTGACCTGTTAAAAGACAGGCTGAAAAGTGCCTTTACCAAATTAAAACTTTGAAAAAGGGCACAAATGGGAAATGTCAAATTAAAAAATCTGAGGAAAATGATTGTCCTTCTAGCTCTTATTATTTTGCAGTTCTGAGGCTGCGGCCAGTGGTAATGCTAGTGAACCGAGAGTGGCACAATTCAGTCTCCTGAAGTCTGTAATGGAGATAGTCTGCACTGACAGGCAGACACTTGGAATTTACTGAGATTTTGATCTATTTGCTGCATGTGTTTTTTGTTTTTTTTTGTTTAGTCTAATTTTCAGAAACTTTGTAGGCTTTTTTTTTAAACAGAAAATTTCATTTTGTTCTCTGTACCCTGTGTTTACAGTACAGCCATCCCTAATGCTTAATGATACTAAATAATAAGAATGCCAGAGTATTTAATTTAATGTCTGCTATTGATCTCTGGACTGTTTAGCAAATGACTTATTAAACGGAAGGCCATATACTGCCCCCACTTCCATCTGTGTAAATGCCCTGAAGGCAGCTAAGGTATTGGGAACCCAAGGTCAGTTGATCAGCCTGCTAATTGTGTTTCTTGCCTAGAAATATTACAGGTTTTCCTTGTCACAGACAGGAATTCTGTTTCAAATTCTGTTCTATTATCCTTGCGCACCACTCTGAGCACCTGGCTCTCTAGACGCCTCTCACTGATAAGGTTTCACTTGCAAGAGCTCACATTTGTCTCAGTTTTTTTAAATACTTCTGGCAATGCTAGTAAACATAAAGGAAGCGAGAGAGGTGAATGCTGAGTTGATTTGTAAATGAGCAAATATTTCTTAGTGAGGTCAGATCAGTCAACAGCTTCTCCCTGTCACTCAGCATTCTTCCAGGTTAAGTAAGGAATGGTATGAGCATGTATGAGCTAGATGGTCAGATGTACAATTTGCCAAAAAATCTAGTAAGATAGATGATACTCACGTCCTACCCACAGATCCCCTGAAGCTGTCAGTGATGTCACTTCTACTGTTCTGTATTAAGAAGTCTCTTGAAAATCCCTCCTTCTTTTATTAAGATCACCTTGATATTTTAGATCTAGAAATGCTTTAACAATAGCTTCTCCTAAAGATCTGAGCCTGAAGAAACTGTGATTTACTATAAAATTTGCATTAAAGGCTCTTGGCTTTTATTTTCAAACATACTTCAATCTTAAACTTGCCTCTGCCTTATCCACCTGCATTGTAGACTGATTGTTGCTAGCAAAAGTCTATGAGAGGATTACTTCAACAGCAAGAACACACAGATGTAAAACTAATTAGTTTAAAAATCATGTTTTCTTTTGTGTCTTGTGAATATGGTAGTCCTCAGGAATTCAACTGGTTAGGCAAATCTTTTGAGAATTGGTAAACTGAATTTTGGGGTAGCACTATACACTTTCGGCATTGCATGTCTGTCTCAAATGATGGAGTGCCCTAGAACCAACATGCAGGTTGAGACTGCCAAGCCATTTTCAGTTAGCTCATGATCTTTCAGTCTTTTGCCCCACTTTTCCTCTGAAGTAGGTCTTCACCTCCTGTACTCTGTTTTTCTAGTCATGACCCAAAGCACAACACTGCCAAACACCCTGGGTTCTCATCAGCAATCTCTGATCTTTTACTGCTGTATCTGTGAAGCAGGTTTAATAAGCTCACTAATAATGACTTGTAGCATACTGGTTTCTCACAGGCTCGGGCCATCCCCCATTCTAGGTCTCCAAATGTGCTTGATAAATTATTTGAATTACTCTTCCAGTTGCCATCTGTAGTTCCTCATAAAGAGACTGCTATTTGCTGTGCATCGTGCCAAATCATGCAATAGTTTTTTTGCAGAGCTAGGGACTGTACTGAAATCACATGATAACATGTTAGTTTTAAGTACATTATAGTTGCAGTCTTGTAAGGTGAGAATGAAGGCCGTGGAACTTTAGACCATAAATCTCAAAAATTATGGGAAGGTATGAGAGAAGAGAATTTCATGTACCTCAGGTTTTCAAATACATACATAAAAATATTCTCAAAAATATGAATCATAAAATGCATAAAATGTGGATATTATGAATAAATAGACACGTATATACACAGATCTACACACACAGATACTATACTGTGACCTTCTCCTCATTCCCCTTGCCTTGTACTTCCTCCTTGAATATGTCGTAATGGAGTGATGATCATCAGACCTAAAGACGTTTAGCACTGCATGAAACCTTGGAATACTGACATCTGTTGAATTTGGAGTTTTGTTTGTCTACTGGGAAGTCGCATGAGCTTCCTAATACCTTTTTTTTAATTTCGCGTTGTCCTCCTCCTCCCCACCCGCTTGCTCAAGGGAGGGTGGCTTCAGGAGACATGGCTGCTTTCTTGCTTTCTGGTGTGGTGTAAAGTTTTCCGTCGAGAGACAATAATGTACATTCCTCTGGCAGGACGGGATGGATTTTTTTGTTTCTCTTGCTGTTGTTTATTTATAAGACATTTCCTCTTGCTTAGTGGAAGTTTGATCGTAAGAGGCTCCAGTGATTTTCCTTCCCACCTCTCCCCTCCCTAATTTCTCTGCCTCGGCACTCGCTCTGGAACGGAGCGAACTCAAAAAGCCCATCGGCGCAGGGCGCGCTTCGCAGCCAAGCCCTGCCACTCTCCAGAGACTGTGAGGTGATTCTCCTTCGTCACTGCTTGGACCAGGAACCACAGCCCTGGTGAGTGGTGAGCTCCCAGAATTTGATGTGTCAAGGCTTCTATTCTCGGGGCCGCTGCGGCGAAGCAGGAAATAAAGGCTTTTTTTTTGTTGTGTTTTGCCT